>JXSR01S016635.1:126358-140732 GCA_000969725.1 Ophiothrix spiculata | reverse complement strand
AGTTCAAATAATTTCAATATTGGTGTCTGTTATTGTAGCGTCTAGGTTGTATGCCATATGATATCTACAAATGCATCAGTACTGTCCCATATTATGGAAATGGGTTACTTTTTCATGTCATTATTATTTTTTCCTCAGGAGCAAGTTTTTGAAGCTCAAAGTTTCCTCAATCAGCTTGTATTTATTTTTTTTCATGATGGCACAATTTCCTCAATTTCTTCTGTTGCTTCCTGCGAGCGGTGCTCCCCGCTCCCGCACAATTTGTACTCACCCTTCATGCTAACAGTTTGAGGTAAATCTTTCATTGATATTTATTCATAGTGTTTTCATGTTTTGTTTGTTACAGAAAAGTTGTTATATAACGATGACACTCATCAGGAATCGGGACTGCTAGATGACTGGGAACCGGAAGCAGATCAAACCGATCGCATCATGAGAGTAGTTGACGAGGACATACCATCAGACAGCTCAGCGCACCAAGACGAAGCATCACGTGCAAGACTACACGAGAAAGGAATCGCACCCATGCTTATTGGGGAAGAAACTAGTCATGCATTTTTCTGTTATTGTACAGAGGATGAAGAATGGGCCTTTAATGTTATGAGGAAATTAGAAACCTCAGCGTATGGATTCAAATGTGACAATCATGAACATACATTGGAACCGAATCGTGCCGGTTCCAGGATGGATAAAATTGTTAATGCCTTATGCACGGCTAAAAAAATTGTACTTGTGCTTTCGCAGGATTTCATATCGAGTCAGTGGTGTACATATGAGAGTTTAAAGTCTTTGAAGACACATTTTACGAACACAAAGAAAGTGATACCTGTGTTATTAGCTGATGTTGATTTACCAGAGTTTTTACAAGGAGTGCCATGTATCAATGCTATTTCAAGGAACTTTTGGCAAAAATTTATTGCAGCTTTACAACTCGGTAAGTGTTTTTAGGAATTTGGCCTGCTATTTCAAAGCAGGTTTCTTTGCACTTCCAGATATAGGGGTGATATCAGACTCGGTATCATTTTATTCCAATAAGGGGATCATATTGGGATATTCAGATTTTTATTGATGCTGATGATCAGTGATGTAAATCGGTAATTTACCGGCCTAAATAGTGGTAAATTAAGTAAAATAGGTAAAATAAGTAAAATATAACATTTTTTTGATTTTTTTGAATTTTTTTCATTTTTTCCAATTATTATATTTTACTTATTTTACTTAATTTACCTTAATTTATCGGTAATTTTACCATAATTTACTGGTAATTTACCACAGTTTTTAATTTACCGGTAAATTAACAACATTGCGTGATGATGCTTGGTATGTTATCGTAATAATTCAATATTGAAAAAATTCACTAATCTTTGCATTCATTTTTGCGTACCTTATGCCTAAAATGTGCAGTTTTTATCTTTGCACATCCAAATCTCTTTACTCAGTGTTGATTTTGGTGCATTTCGAGTGGACCTTAATAGCCCCAATTTGAGCTCCACGCCTGATGACGCCAGTACATCTGGTGGTATAGGCAGTCTGGTATCACCCTTTTTAAATCTATAGTCACTGTGTGAAATGGACAACTGACAACCTGCCTTAATTTCAGAATATTTTGCTAGTTGGGAGATTTATGTGCCATTTTTGGAAGCAAGAGCTATTGCATCATTAAGAGCCTAAGAATACAGGAAATTCTAAATGGCCCATATCAATAAATCAATCAATCAATCAATCAATGATACACTGTACTTGCATGACATGCATACCCCATGAAGGAGTCTATTCGTACAGGGGACCAATGGCTTGACACAGACTTTCCAAGTGTTAAGTGTTACTTTAAAAAGAATCCCTTAATGATCTAGCAATTGTATAGAAAACTTATTCTGATCATAGGTCTTAATGCACTATATAAACCAGCCAAATAAGCATGTCTTTCAATACAAACTTTTTAGAGCTTATCTGAGTTGCAAGGAAAATATTAAGAGATGCAATATTGATAAACCCAACACTGGACCTTTCGATTATATTATAACTTACATTATAGTCTGTAGGTCACGTCTGAACATCACTTTGTGATAGGAGATTGCAAAATTGCAATAAGCAAATGGTTCAATATAGAACCATGTACTAACAGCTTATGTCTGAATGCGACTTTAGGATAGTCTAAATAAAGATTCCAGGAGGCCGAAAAGCTAGGTAGTAGATAGATCCCTTCATGCAGGCCTGGAAAAAATATAAATTTCTCGGTAACTCATTACTGAGAATTTTATTTCCCACATTGAACGGCTGCAAAGCTTACAAATTTCCTGTGAGTTTCCTGAATTTCCCAGCCCAGGTGGCCAAGTTACCAAGTTTTTCCAGGTCTGCCTTCACTTCACATCTGAACATTACTTTATGATCAAACCTTCAATAGCACCATGCACTAACAGCTTATGGCTGAACACCTCTTGGGGAGGTCTAAATGAAGATTCCACTATAATACTTCACTAGTGACTCACGTCTGATCATCACATTTTGTGAAATCTAAATGAAGACTTCATTAGGTAAATAGCTCAGTACTCTGTACTGGCAACTCATGTTTGAACATCAACATACAAAATATTAAGGGCAATTCTAACTGGTCTAAATGAAAATTCCAATTAGGCAAATAAATCAGTAAATAAATAAATGTAGGGGACTTATAGTGTATTATACCTCCTTGATTTGTAATTTTATGCGGCCTAAGCACACTAAACTGGTGGTCGCTGCCTACTGCGGCACAAATTCTATTCTAAATCAAGCATCATTTCAGGTTCTGCGGCATCCTCTAGAGGTGCTGAATCTTGATCAGCTCATATATAACCATCGCTGCCTAGATCAGCTCCATGATTTTCGTATGAGTTTCCATGAGACAATTAGCAGTTAGTACCTTGTCCAAGGGAATTTCAAGCACTCTCTAACTTGGTACCGTGAGGTTCAAACTTAGGACCTTCCCTAAGTGAACACCTTGCCATTTAAGCCAACTTAATTGCTAGTAGATTGTATACCCCCTTCATGATCTAGGTCACATGTGTACACCACTTTGCAAGCATACAAAATAATGGAAGACTCAAAATATATAGACATTTTCAAAATCCATTCAAAAATCAGAGGAATGTCAGATCACGCTGGCTTTTATTCAACTACTCACATACGAGCTCATCAGCTACAAAACTTTCTGGTCTGCGAGCTGAGAATTTTTTTCACTTTTTAGTTTAGTAAAAGTGAAAAATAATTACTGTAAAACAAGAAATATTTGTGGTAAGTTTTGTTTGCGAATTTCAGAATCTGGGGTTTTTGGCGGCATTTTAATTTCACTAATTGCATCAGCATGCCATTGAAATAATTGTACATTATTAATATTAGCGCAAATTAATTTTGCGATTTTGGGGTATTAGCGAAATTAAATTGCAAGCAAATATTTCTTGTTTTACAGTATATTCAGACCCATGTATACACGATAAAATGAAATCATTCTTAACAAATTTTGGCAGGTACCGTAGACAGACCGACAGAAAGAGTAAAATCTCCATTAATTTGAAATCGGCTGAATAAGCTTAAAGATACTTCACTGGGCGCATCACAGTAAAATCTATGAAATGTGCCTCTCTGGTGCCATCGGGCCTGAGTGCCATACTTAAATACGAGTTTTATTTCTTAAGCAATAAGTTAACGCTATCTTGAACTTTGCATTCTTGGTATTGTGTGAAGTAGGCACTTCCTCTGTCGGGAATAGTCGGAAAGAGTAAAATATGCTTTGGGATTTTTCAGAAAGTTGTGTTTTAGTTGTAGGTCAATAGCTCAGTATTAGGCAGTACCTCACACTAGCAACTCGCATCTGAACACCACTATGCAATAGTCTAAATGAAGACTCCATTAGGCTAATAGCTTCAGGTACTTGTAATGCACGGAGTGTTGTGCAGATCACGGCGAGGTATCAAGCACAGCTAATCTAATTTCATTTTTACAACCTCTCTATTAATACAGCCACTCAAATTTGGTTTCGTGTATTCTCATGGCTTCATTTTAAAGTGAAGATTTGTTTGTAAGCTATTTGTAATAGAATTGGAAATTTTGAAAAAGAGTAGGAATAGTTACAATGGAAATATCTTAATATTATCTTTATCTTGTGGAACCCCATCATAGACACTCCTTTAAATTGTTATTTTAGTCTTTTCATAAAGATGTTTCAAAAATGCTACTTTTAAGTAGGAAAATTAAGGCGTAGTGGGACTCCTCTCAGCAATGTATGGCGGACATCGTTGCTGCGCGGTTTGGGCCATTGACTTGGGTCGAGCTTTAGATATCTTTGGATGCAATTCTAGGTTAAATTACACATGAAGACACTCTTTTTTAAATGAGTGGTGCTCTGGCAAAATGAGCGGAAAGTCAATGATTTTCAAAATTGAGCTTATGACATGTTTTAATTCTCTATAATCTCAGCTTTAGAATGATATATAACAAGTCATACTTTCTTTCTACAATCTTTATTTAGAGACGGAAATACAAGGCAGTCCACTCAAAATTTGGCGGTATAAAATCGTCGCAAATTCATTTTAAAATTACTGAGTACTACAGTGTGAGATAGCAAAACGTGATCAATTAAACGTGAATGATTGCACTTCCCGGCATAATTAATCTTTAAAACGCGAGTTATAGTTTACCACTTATGCATTAATGTGTTATATGTCAAAAAAAAAAGTTGATATTTTCGCCATATTTTTACCTTAACGCATTTATTCAAAATCTCAATCACGACTTTCTGCTCATTTTGCCAGAGCACCACTCAAATGTTTTTTATTTTTATTATCCATAATATTGAATTTTGTATATATTCAGCAGACACACTGATTGCATGAATATCCCCATGCTGTCATTTTCAGTCAGGATTTTTAATTTTGGTGATCCCATTTGTTCAAAGGTCTTTGCTGTCATCTGGGAAAATTAATGAAGTGGGAAAGCACAGATCTATATGTAAATATCATCTTCATGGCCCACTTTGAAATCTTTTTGAGTAACTAAAATACGTGTTCCATATGGCAAAATTTACAGTCTTTTAAGTTTTGAAATTATACACACTGCCTGCATGAGTTAGAGCAAGTGAGTTTTAGAGACACATAATGAATTTTTGTACTCTATGAGGTCTAATCAAGAATCGTTTTCATTTCAATGTCTATGAACCCTCACATAACTTAAGATTATAAAGTCTTCCATTTAGAAAAGTGATTTAATAATCATAACAATCTGAAATCATTCCTTTCTTTGAACGTGATTTGATAATCATCAGTCTGAAATTTAGCAAAAAAAAAATATTTCATCATCTCCCCATGCATCTATCAATTTGTGGAATATGTTTTGTGATAAAGAATACAGAATTTAAAATATACATTTTGAACGATGTAATTTTCCCCAATTTCAATTACAATCGAAACTTTGTAATTATACTCCATAAGTTTTTTCTAAACACAAATGAATCGATTGAATTCATCGCCCTATTGAGAGATATAAACGGTGCATTTCCTTTCAACGGTTCCGCTGCAAATATAGGTCAAAATCAAAGCGGAAAATAGAAACCGACACCAACATAGTCAAGATGCGGTAATTTGATGTGCAAACATGACACTCTTTGAATCTGCACGCATTATGACAATATTGTAAAGGAGTGTGCATCTTCTTGGCTTCTGGATATCAATGTGTCTCGGGTTTCAGCTAAATGATGGTGTTCCGTTCTCGCAATGTTGCCTTGATCATTGATTTGGGGCCTTATTGGGTTGTATATCCAGTATATTAGAATATTTTAACCTTGGTGTCATACCTGTGCATCTTTAGGAAAGATGTTTTTAGTTCAAGTAACAACATATTGAATAGTACATCTGTTGCGCTGAAATGATAAAACTCTTGTTTGGCTGAGAAACTATGTTTTAATCACAGTTTTGAAATGATGGGAATCATGAATGGGTAGTTTGTATAAAAGTATTTTGAGTTGAGATACAGCATTTGTACCAAAGGTCAACATCAAAATGTAGTGTCTGAACGATCTACTCAAGATCAGAATCGGCCCATTCTTAGTTAGTTTCAAATAGGCCGATTCCAATTCAGATTCCGATTATATTACAACGAACAATAAATTGAAGACATTAACGCAATATCGGTGAATCCATCGTTGATTTACGTATCAAATGGTTGTCATAGATATTTCTAGGGAAAAATATGTAATGGTTATAGTATTTTGATGTCACCTGGTGGTTTTGTTGAGTCTGGTTGGTACTTAAAGATGCAATTCACTTCATTATTTGCACTTTTCCTCTAGGGTCTGTTGAATTGGTTTATTAAATATATCGGCAAAATATAGATTTGTTCGTAATTCCGACCAAGATCTGATAAGCTTAAAATTGGTCTGATTCCAATCCGATCAGATTGGTCAGACACTATCGAAATGTGAAGAATGAAAACCAAAAACAAGATACAGGTCCTATCATTTCAATTGGAAAAAGAGGTCAAAAGTAGACCTGTTTAGTTTTGTAGATTGATTTACAAGGTTTTGGCGCAACAAAATATGACAAATGAAACAAATTAACAACAACAAAAATATACCCAATATTTGAATAATAATTAATATTCTCAGAGAGGTTTTATCACATCCAGGGACAATATATTCTTAAAGGTGTCCTGGCTTTGCACTACTAGTATTTCTAGTAATTGTAAAAATTGTATTTTGCTCAAAATATTATTATTTTTTTTTTTACTTTGGTAATTATGTACATGAAACCAAAGTGCTGGTTAACATTAAAACATTATTTTGGGGAAAATATGTTTTGAAACGTATTGTAGGAATTGTATAAGCACATGATTTTTTCCCAGACAAATTTTTTGAATTTGTCATCAATTTCAAATTTAAATTTATATGTTTTGTAAATTTGTATTCTAATTTTCAATTAATTAATTAATGAGGTGTGCAATGCCTGTTAACCTGTTACGGTATATTATTATTAAATATTGTCATCTTGAATATTGATTTTTCCTGTAAAAATTGTCTCTTTTTTCATTTAAAACTCTTACAATACTTGTCAATAATAGAGAGAAGATAAAAACACCACTCATTAAAACACTTCTACTAACTAGCAACTTGCTTATCGTTAATTGTCATCACATTTCTCTCACTTAAACAAGAGTGGTTTGTAACTAAACCCCAGAGAATTTGCTTGTTCTAGTGTTATTTGTCGAGTGATACTTCTCTTTCATTTGTTTTTTCATTTTTTATACTACAGAGACACACAGAGGTGGCGCAGAATCTAGTGCGGAATTCAACACACCAGGTATGACCAACATGTTATTTCAAACCATTTCCTTTGAGGGTAGTCCTAACACTGGCGTGCCCAGGATTTTTCCTTGCGGGGATTTCCTAAAGGGGATTTGCCGATTTTGAGGGGGGCTGGGTGGTTAAAATTATTAAAAACAGGCTGATTTTACCAAGCTTCAGCCCCAAAGCAACCCCCTGGGCACGCCAAGGCCTGAACTGTTTACTTATTTTTTTGTGATGGACGGTGTTGCAGGACCCAACAATTGTGCAATTTGGTGATGTTGTAAGACACAAACATTTTGCACTTTGGGACCTAAAAGTGGTCCATTGGAAACCTTATATGGAAAAACATTATTTTCAACCCATTTTGTTGCAAAAAGTAACCTTATCAGAAGAGAAGGTTCCCTTGGCATGTAGGTCTGGTCAGCGTTCACATGCACGGGTAGCCTTTGAATTTAAGATCAAAGTTATGATTTTAAGTTGTTTATAATACAATTAGGTGAAAATCTTATGGATAAAATTGCAACATTACCTTGATAATGCATATCAAGGGGTAACCAATATTTCACAACCTCATAACTTCTGTGAACAGCTTATAATTTAATTGCCTTCCAGTGAAGTCAATTTCTTTTTCCATGTTTTGTAAAGTCAGTTCATCACTTATAACTAATGAAAAGTTAATAGTTGAAAATTGTGTTTTTTGTAGTTGCATAAGTGGCATTAAAATTGATTGGATACCTTCAGTTTTATTAAGCTGTAAGTACCAAAAATAGACAGTAGTTAACTTATAAAAGATCAGTTTTTCAATTAAAATTCATGGGTCCCTGTAAAACTACTCTTTATTCAGATTGAATTTTGAGTGAATTTTCCGTTACCATAGCAACAGGTGTGTTGTGATGAATGAATGCATTACTTTAAGCCTCCCATATGCAGTTTGGGGATTTTATTGTCACAAAGTTTCATATTTGTAAAATGTCGCTGAAAAGAATCCGCTTGCAGTGGAATTCTTTAGAGACTGTGTAGTGTATTATACTTTTAGATGGAAGTAATTAATCTGTAAAAATATTGTTCTACCCTTGAATTTGACAGCAGTGAGTGTTTATGTAACATACATTTGTGTTTTTGTAAATAGATTGAAAAAGCGGTTGCTTGTTATTGAATTATATGGTGCCTTTTGTTTTTACTCTGGATAGAAAACTAAAATGAGAAGCACTTTTAGCAAGGACTTTTTAATGTGTGATTAATGAAAATAATATGAGTGAAATACTTCATTTTTTGTAGTTTTATGATAAGTAACTTTCATATGACTATTTATTGGAAATTACCCTTTGTGAATTTTCAGAACAACAACTGAAAATTTGAATTTAACATCTTCTGTTTCAATTCAAATTTAGTACATGACGTTCCATTTAGCTTCAAATCAAAAGAAGTTATTTTTGGATACAACTTTACTGTGAACTTTGTGAATTGAATGTTAAGAAAGAAAAAGATTTTTTTTCCTTTAAATTGAAAGTGTAAAGAATTTTGCAATATTTCTAGAATAATATAATATTTTTTGAAGAATCTAGGGTGTTTTAAAGCCATTGAGTATATTAAAAGAGATTTAACTAGACTGACCAGGATCAAGAGACCTATAACATTATTGCTTCAAATTGTTTTTAAAAGACTTAAAATAAAACTGGCAGTAGACTTCTAAATGTATTCTGCGAGTCAAACGAGATGCCTTCGGGGTCTTTAGATAAAGAATGATTCCCCAAATGGTCAAAGATTGCTGCTTAGTCGGAAGCTTAAATCGACCTCAAGCTATGACTGTTGTTTAGAAGCTGAATGGAACGACATGAACTAAATTGATGTTATTATTTGTTGAACTGCTCAACATCCCATTCGGAACAATGTGTAGTAAATATTGCTAGATTAAAGCGAACCCAGGAGTATTTGATTTTAAAAAAAAATATTAGAAATATAAAGAGTTTAACAATTGCAAAGTTCTTGCTATTAGTGAGTGGTAGATTATCTTAGCTTTATTTTCTGAAAGATTGAAGGCAATTGAACATTGTTTCCAGGAGCTGTGGTCATTTAATTATTTAACAATTACAGTTTTAAACAAATAACACACGCATCTTTAGTCTACTAAATCTAAAGACTCCCAAAAAAGTATCGCCTCACCTCAAACAAATGGCTCCTGCGACACTACAGTATACGCAAACATAATTTGAAGATTGTGTGCACAAGCGCTTGAGTTTCAGCTTTCATTTGATACCCTGTTTCTGACAATTGACTGAGAAACACCGAATTTATAAACTTTTAAGACCCTCTGGATCTTTTTTAAAAAGTTGCAATTTTCATTTTTCGCACCGTACAAACCAGTAACTCAAGACTACAGATCAATATGAGGTGAGTGAGTTTGGTTAAAAACATGCGTCGGTTGTTCAAAAACATGCTTCATGGGGTTTCAAGTATCATCCATCAAGATATTATTTGTTTCATCTTATTAATGATGAGAAACGATCTAAACTTTAGATTCAAATCGGTAGGCATATAAAACAAATGGTACATCGTTTTCCATCCTCTAATGTGGTCTTGGACTTGCGCCATGTCTTTAATGCAAGCAATACCTATCAATTGAATGTCGTTTCTTCGGTTCTTATTATTAATAAAAATGACTTAATGAAAAATTATAGAAAAAATAATATCTGGATTGATGATGCTTGGACACCAATGACGCATGCTTTTGAAAGACCGCATGCTTCATTGACTTGACTCACTTACCTCCCATATTGATCCTTATTTTTGGGTTACTGGTATGTACGGTGCGAAAAATGAAATTTGCAACTTTTAAAAAACAACCTCGAGGGTTTTAAAATTTCATAACTTCAGAATATCATGGATGTTTTTGCTTAAAAACAATTAGAATAACACTTTTTAGGTTTGAGCACCAGAGCATTTTGATATTTTTCAAAATGGTGAATTAAAAATATGCGTAGCGTCAACCATAAAACCTGTGCCCGCACCTGAACTGTGATGGTTTATCCTTCCCCTATCTGTGGTAGTACCCGCCAATTTTTTTAAATCAGACTGAACGCAACAGATTAATTAATAGTTGCTAAAAATGCCCAGGATCATTTGTTGTTACGTTTTTATGCAGAAGAAAAATGATCCATAGGAAGATGGTATCCATATAAGGAGGGTTAAATCAATGCACTGCTCAAATATCCACGTTAAAACAAAACACTATCTTTTCTTAAAAGAGCACATGTAATTTCTGAATGCAGCATGCTACTGCTATGAAATAAAATACTTAGAAAAGTTAAAACCACACAAAAAATGAATATTAAAATGTCCAGCCCAAAGCAGCAGTAAATGCCAGCCCTTTTCATTTTCACTTTTTTAATTATTTGCAAAGACCATACTTTAAGGATTAAAATGACACCTTAATGAACTTCACACGATTTCCAAAAGTAAAGTTATGGTCTGTCAAAGGTTGTCAGGGAGTAAAACGTATAACTGAAATAAACATGTTCAAAAGTTAGTAAGCCCTATAATTTTCTGTTGATCGTCTTAAAGACGATCGCGGTGATAAGTTGCTACGAGTAGATTTTGTTTATTTTTTGTCAGTTAATAGATAAGAGTCTAAACTTCAAAATTCAGAAATAAAAAATGGGGGTCACCGACCATCTAAGCGCGCTATGACGTCATATATGATGACGTCATTTTTCTTTTAATTAACGCTAACTTGAAAACTCGAGCGTTAGATTACTTGGTGTAATTAACTTTTTTTATCTGTTCAATGTTATACAACCGAATTTCGACATTTCCGATGATGAAAATTGTTTATTAGATTTTCCCCCATGTAATTTCATCTCACGCTATCTTTTTAAAACAGTCGGTGACCCTATAATTTTTTCTCGATTTGACATCAACTTGACATTCGCAATTGACCAGCCAAATATTAAAAAATTCTACAGGTAGCAAATATGTGAATATCAGCATTTTTTAGTATAGGAAAACACACGTAAAAAGTTTTATCACTGAAGGCCCGTTGGCTCGGGAGCACTCGTAGCAACTCGTTACTATTTCACGCTATTTTCGGCACTTACCGGGAAGACAATGCGTAAAAACCTAGTGCGCGAGTTGCGTTTTGCGTATTAGGCGCAAATCTTACGCTTAGATACCACATGCGTGTTTTGTCAAAATCTTCCCGCCACTGACCAACAAATTCTGTTACACTGCCCTCTTGAATAAACACCGCGATCGTCTTTAAGAACATGCCCATTTATTTCACATTTCCTATCATTTTCTTGAAATGAAACTTTTCTGGTATGTTGTAGTAAGCACTAGGATTGTGAATCTGTCAAAAAGTCAATTTCGACAAATTATGACCTTGACATGTATTTTCACTTGTAGCGCAAAATGAAATTTCTGGCATTTACTGCTCATACGGGCTGGACGGTCACAAATGTATTTCCATCATTATGAAAAAAATTCTGAAAAGTTAACAACATATAGGTACAAAGAATTATGATGATACACCTTGTATGTGCTTGACAATATTTATGTCTTCTAAGGTGATTACATTTATTTAATAACATGTGTTCTTCACTAAAAAATATTGTGAAGATGTAAAGAACTCTTAATTTTGAGAATCCAATTACTAATTTCTAAAAATACTTGTTGTATTTTTTACTTTGCTGACAAAGTATTTATTAAAATCACAAATAGTCTCCATTGAAATAAAAATTTGAATGTCAGTAAAAATATTTATGTAGTACAATTGCTTTATGAAAATCATCAAGTATAGAAGACTGTCAAAATTCATGTTTTTGGCTCATTCCAGTGAAAACTAAACCTTTTTTGATTTCAAGCAAAAAATCAGCTTTTTTATTCGACCATATGAGGAGTTTTTTCAGTCATACCTTTGTTACTCGGTATGTGAAAAGTATTTTCTAATCAGAAATTTTGAATTTTTTCTACCCGTGCATGAATGAGCACATGTTTTCATTCAAAAATGTCACAAACGTTACCAAAAAGTTACACCAAAATGTCACAAACATTACCAGACGTTACCAAACAAAACATTGCATTAAAAGAAATCCTGACGATAGAATTTCCTACCACTTTTATGAACTATTTGTAAATATGTTACCAATCATCTGTGAAAAGTGCAATAAAAAAATCGCTAACATGTCAGAGAAATTTTACTTTGAAGTAATTTGGAGCAAAAAACCATTTCCGTGCGCGGTCACAAACGTTACCGAACGCTACATGGACTTTATTCAGTATGTTGGCAATTATTTTAATCTTTAAACACCTGCATGTCTCGATCCCACCAGTGAGCACCATTATCAACAACAACCTCATTGATATAATGTTTATGCTAGGTTCTGTGGCCATTTAAAAGTCAAATTTTCCAACTTTTCGGTCACAAACGTTACTTTGGAATCACCCTTTTGATCATTGCATTGTAATCCCTTGAATTTGGAAACTCCAGGAGCTGCATCATTTTTGTTAAATTATGTCTCAAAACTCTGCGATCATTAAAAATGTTGAATTACAATATTTAGTAATCAAAAAAATATCTGAAATTAACAGACAACTGAATGTACTTACAGAATTTAGAACATTGATAAATATTTGAAACACTTCCTTCTGAGATTTTTGCTTTAGAATTCTGTTGAAAAGATGCGATACTTGACTAGTAAATCACTTGTGTCGAGGATTGTCACTCCGAGACTATTGAATCACTAGATGAGTGTGGGGCTGCATTCTTGATTGTCATCCTGGATACAAGTGTAGGATCACTTGATTTTGCACTTTACTTGAGAGAGTTGCAGCTGGAATTGATAACTCTGAATTTGATTTGTAACTTTTTAAGATTAATACTGGCAGAAAGTCTTTTCTTCATCTGCTTTTTTTGTCCAAAATTGTAAATTTGTAAAAAAGTTTCTTATCCCAATACTACATTTGAATGAAGTAAATCATTAAATAGTATTTTCCGACAGATATATCTGGAGAGTTGATTTTGAATTTTAAAGGGCATACGTCCAAAACTATTATTTGTTTCAGGGGTGTTTTCACCGTTTTTTTGGTTGTTTTGTTCTGATACTTGTTGAACTTAAACATTTCTTGCATACTGTACCAATGAATTTATTTAAACAAGTATTGGCAGTGCATGATTTGTTGATTTTGTGTACTGAGCTATTAGTGTGTTTAAAAATTACATACTTGACCAGCTTTGAAATGAAAATGGACATTGGAACATAGCCTCCATCAAATCTTAAGTAGATAAGTAGGTAGGCACTCTGTCTGAAAAATAAAAAAAAAATAAAAGAGAATTTACAATTTTGGTGTTTAGTTGTGATTGAAAATGAAGCTATATATAATTTTGTGATGGAAAGTTAATTAATGAAATAAAGTCAGTTGTCTTCAGTTAAACGTACCTTGTTTTGACCTAGCAATATAAGTTTCCTACTCTTAATCAGCTGGTATATAGAGTAGCAGGGCGCACACCACTAAATAACTAGCACTCCCAATCCGTCATTTCTAAAATCGGCAAAATTGACTGCCCTTCTAAAAACAGGACTTCAAAACATATGGAAGGGCAATATGTTTGGTCAATATTTTGTTCTAATCATAAAGTTAGGTTTATTTAAAGATGCTCTGGTGCCATTTTTGATCTCCAGACTTGGTAATTTGGTAAAATTTAAAGGATTTTCCTTAATTTGCGCTTGATTCTGGAAATACAAAATTCGGCTCTCAGTGATAGGGGGCGTTATACTTCAGCGCCCAATTTCTTGAAATTTTTGCCTTGAAGGTGTACTTTTATCATCATTTTGTGCTAGACGAGACCATAATCATCTGAGAAAAGGCAGTGTTGAAGCAACCAGTTGCTTTATTATTGAGTTCTCGGGTGTTTTTAGAAAGCCATTTTGTACAGTAAGTCAATGGGAAGCTCTATTGTGGTGTGTCGCCTGCAGGTGCGAATACGAATACTGAAAAGTTTTGTGTCGAATGGTTTTAAACCGAAAAGATGGAAAATATTTGAAGACGAAGTAAGTTTATATGACG
>JXSR01S016635.1:109082-120921 GCA_000969725.1 Ophiothrix spiculata | reverse complement strand
CGATTTCAAAGGTTGAGGTGTCAAATTGTTCGTCTTGGACCAATGATCAAAATTGTCAATAGTGACCCAATTGTCTGACCTTTCCTTGGGGGTCAAAGGTCAAAAATGCTACTTCTATACATGTAGATAAGACATTGGTATATAACTCATGCATATACATAATATTGAGACCCTTAATTCCATTCATAGGCTCAAGGTCAACTGAGGTCACTTCCCACCGGCAAATATCATGCGACTGTGTCCAGATCTGTTTCCAGATCTAGTTTTTATTGCATTTCATTGTTTGCAGCTACTTCAAGTGTCTGTTTTGAATGTATCCATTCAGGCATGAGAGTCTTCCTGATTTCCTGCAAGAGTTTTGTAAAAATTGGGAAGAATTCATGCAAATAAGCATATTTCAAATCATTTTTAAGCAGCTTGCTACAAAAGTTATCAGTTAATCTCATCCTCATGCCTGATCCATTTCAAAATGGATATGTTTTGGGTATAAATCCCACTTCAATCGAAGTGATGCAAGTTCTCATTTTTTGCAAGCTAAGCCAAGTAACATGGCACATTTCTAAATTGTAATGATGAATAGCTCTATTAATTCTGTGAACATTTGAAAAGATTTAATGTGAGATGTGCACATTAAGTGATAAGGATTCAGGAAATAGAAGTGGCAGCTGTAAGGAGCTACTGTCATGCTGGAGATTACTGGCTTGAGTGATGACTTCAAAATAATCCACTTGGAAATTAAAGGATGGCAAATGATTGAGATTTCTTCACCTGTTTAATAATAGTTTTATTTGTGCCTGATACGGTGATATGCAGCATTTAAGGGTATTATAACTCATGGTGTTTATATATATTTAGCAGAAATAGAAATATAATTAGGAGTGGGCTATAGAGGGTCATATTTAGGTCATAGTTTCAGAACATACTCATGACACCTTAATTTGATGAGTTGATGGGTACCGACACCAAATCTGAAAAAAAAAAATCAAAAAAAGTGCAAATTTCGGACTGCTTTGGCCGAAAATTTGAAAAAATCCAAGATGGCCGCCAGCAGTCTTAAAAATCCAATGTTTTTATCATTTTATTGCACTTTTACTTTTTTTCTTGCCGTAAAGAACTTCAGTTTATGAAAGCAATGTCCAGAAATCCATTGATGAAGGTTTTGTAAAATTTCGATTTTCTATTTTCGCAAAACGGACAATTTTGAACAAAATTTTGCATGAGGGCGCTTTCCATCGTTACTCTCAAGTTATCGCTCGCCACTTCTTTAAAAGCATTCGGATTTGTAAATAATCATTACATTGATGCACCCAAGAAATATGAATGGTCTACTACAAATAGTTTGGTCGCGGTGTCAATTTTTGTGTTAAAAACGAGTCTCATTTAAAATACATGGTAAAAAAGTTTGTTGACCCACACAGTATTTCAATTAGACTTAAAAACGGCATTTGAGAAACACAAAAAAGAGTACTGTATGAAAACCGTTTGAGCTAGAATGTTCAAATTTCCTGTGTGTGTCAAAATAATTATTTCCTTTCATTGTAAGGGCTCAAAAACCTCCAATGTTTGAAAACAGCCGAGTATTAATTAATGAAAAGCGCCCTCGCACTCAATTTTGACAAAAAATGGCAGTTTCTCAGAAACGAAAAGTGCAAATTTAACGAAACCTTGAAAAATGAATTCCTTGTGATCCTTTACACCATTAAACATGTTCTTTGGAGTAAAATAGTGAAAAGTGAGATAGAAAATGACAAAATACTGGATTTTTTGCTCAAATTGCGATCAATTTTATTTTATCGCAATTTTGGCCAAAGCAGTCCGAAATTTTGATTTTTTTTGTTTGTTGATTTGTGGTCAGTAGCCATCAACTCATTAAATTAAGGTGTGATGAGCATGTTCTGAAACTATGGCCCTCTATAGCCCACCCCTTATATAATTACAAATGTTATTTTCTTATTTATTTAGCAAACATTCAGTCAAATTTAATGATTCTATGAATCATGATTTTTATTTAAAACTGGTTTGCAGGGGTTTTTTTCATGTAAATTTTAAAAATACCTGAATTTACTGGGATGTGATAACAATATTATATAATTGTGGTATCATACGATTATGAAGGAGGATGAGTTTGATTTTGGTATTATTCATTGGTGTAGTCTATCATTTATCTTTTGCAAGAATGTAAAATGGAACATATTTGTTACTTATATTGAGAAATAATAATATCATAAAAGTATTAATCTTATATGTCACAACGATTCCAGTGCTCAAGCCTTAATTAAGGGAAACAGAAACATTTTTTATTTGCTCAGATCAGAGTGCCTATCTCTCTTTCAACATAATTGAGCCAGACTCCAAATATTGTTAGATGGTGTTGAGAGTATGGCCACACCTTTCCTGAGAGTCTGTTACCATCCTAGCATTCAATAATGATGCTTCCCATTTGACACCTGGGTGGAGAGGAGCACATAAGGATAGGCATCTTGCTAAAGGAAACTACACACACCAACCACCAGATGCAAGCCCAAAACTATCATTGCCTCATGGTTTAAATGAAGGACTAACATAGCTAAGCCATACATGTTCCTGGACATATTTACACCAAATCCACCAATTTTTAAATATAAAATTCAGTTTTAATGTAACAACCACCCAAAATAGGACAATTAAGGTGAAATTTCAAGTTGAAATTCATTCCTAGATTTATACAAAGAAATGTACAATAATTATTATATTTTTAAGTCTGCTGATATTCAAGAAAATATATGGAGAAAACCCCTTAACCGAATCCCTGACCAAATTGACAGACTTGACACTTGTAAGGGAGTTTGCAGCCTACTCTATAGCTAGGGGATTCCCATCACGGAGACATGTTTGAGAACCACTTAGAAGATCACCTGTAAACACTCGTAATGGCAGCAACATACCATCAAATATGACTTGATGGAGCTTTGAAGTGCTTATTTAAGTGCAAATTGTTGTGAAATTGCATAGGTAAATATATTTTGTCTTTCGACTTTTATGGTACCGTATTACAGGAGTAATATACATACTATAGTGCTAGAAGTAACGTGCCAGCTTGCAGTGCCTATTCTTATTTTTCGAAAAATACAGTGCATAATATCCTAATTAGATTTCTATAACAACAAAATTTATCCTTGAATGATGTCTGTTACAAGTACTGGACATTTGTTTTCGTTTTTGAAAAAAAAAGAGTTGGTCACTTTCAAATAATGACTTGGACCTGACAATAATTACAACACAGTAGCATATAGATGGAGATTTTAAACAGAAGCAAAGTTTTAATCGGTGGTCATTGAGAGATCTGAGTTGACACCTGAGTTGAGAAATATGTGCACTTTAATATACACATTACTTTTTATTAATGTCAAAATTGTTTGCTCATTGTTTTCATGGAGATCCTAAATATCCTGAAACAATTACACTGAGAGAAATAAATGTAAAGACCAGTAAAGGGACATCATTCAATAATATCAGTTCAGCGGAACTCACAATTCGGATACGTATCCGAATTCGGATACTCCGTATCACAATTCGGATACCCGTATCCGAATTTGGATTAAAAACAGCTGAAACGGGATATCAACTGAAATGAATATTCAGCTTTGTTGCGCACCATACCGGTATGTATAAAAGTCAAAAACATTATCATCATTTGTCATCCAAATTCTAAGAAAGTTTAGGCCAAATTATTTTGCCTTCTGTGATAAGAAGCTATCAGGACATGTTTCAAAGCTGTTCCGCTGGAATTGCACAGACGAAAATGACATTTCCACAGATACATTTATTATAAATGCAAGAAAGATGTTGTACATGTACTTGCCAGCTTGCGCTATCGCTTTGTTTCCTGCGCCACGATAGGAGTATCAGAATTCAGATACCCCTCCATATCCTTATTCTGATACGGGTATCACAATTCGGATACGATATATGTACGTGGGTATCCGAATTCGGATACGTATCCGAATTGTGAGTTCCGCCGAACTGATATATACAGATATCAGTGGAACAAAACAGAATTGAGTGGTTTAAAGGACGTCAGTTTTATATGAAAAACAAATTTATTGATGCTTTTTCTTAAAGGGGAATTGGAGAAGTTCAGCATCATCCCGAAAACTTTTCTCCAAAGATTCTGAAATTTTTGCATCATTTGAAGTGTTAGTGGTAATAATGGCGGCCTGCAAAGTTTCATTGTCAAATTCAACCCCTACATATCAAAATATTTAGATAGTCTTTTATTTTCAATTATCGTTGTCGACAACGATAAATACTGCCCTCTAATGTTGAAACTTTAAAATTGGTTTTATCAGGAGATTTGATGCAAATTCAAAATTTCTTTTAATTTATCTGCAATCTGTGATGTGAAGAGATTGTTTTACAAACAAAACTTTGTCTCTTTCTTGATATACAGCATCAATACATACTTTGAGAGAATAGCCTCATAGTACCCAAGATAAGTAAATAAAATAAAATTCGAATTTTTGACGTTTCTGGAAGTATTGATCGAAATTTTCCAAATATTTGGTAATTAACTGTTATTTACTAACATATTAAATGTAAATCATTCACAACTTAAATTTAAAAACTTTGTCTAATGCCCCTTTAAGCATCATGTATTATGTTAACAATCACATCAGAAGTGTTGGAGGGGTGATTCCTCAAAAAATGTGTGGATGTGTTTGCTTTGAAGTACCCAAACATCAATTATACCATGTAATTCTTATAGAATTTCACCCAATTTTGCTCAAGTTGAGTATTTTTAAGGAAAATTTACACCAAATGCAACAAATTAAGGCAAATCAGGCACTCTTTGATGAAAACCCTGAAAACTTATCAACCACATGACCACAAAGTTGGATAATTCATGATATATACCATGCATTAATGGGAGAACCCCTTCCTCCTTCACCCCCTGGCTTTTTATGCCTTTCAATACCTTGTATATCAACCACACCTTAAAACAGATAATGGTGTTGTGTCTGTTTTGTGCTATACATAATTTGATAAATAAAGTGCACTCACTTAGTGCTAGTGTAATTATGTTAGCATTTAGCTAGTAAAGCAATAAATTACAGAGTCCCCTGCTTTTCCCACAGTTTGATAAGCATAATGATGTGGAAATTTAACTGGTACGGTAGCATTCTATTTTTAAAGGTAGTTCACTCAGTTCTGCAGGCTATGATGTTTTGGCAATATAGTTGGTGCATTGCTGAAGAGATTCTGCTTTGGGTTCATGCAGTATGACTAAAATGACAAAAAATCTATTTATGGGCTTGTGACATCTTCAATAGCATCTACAACAGACCTACACTTTGAAATCCGTAGCTCAGACCAAGCTTTTTTTTAAACGGGCGCCGGGCGATTTTTACCCATCGGTCCTCACATTTTAGCGCCCGGTTTGGACCAAAAATAACACACTAAGGCGGCGCCGAAAATATGCAAGTGTCGCCCGGACGTAAATCAGAATTTATTTGCACACTAAATGTTATGATGAATTGAACATAAAAGCTTAAGAAAATTCAATGAAATTTGTGAAAAACATCACCTTAAAATGACACAAACATTGTCTGTTGGCAAGGTTACCTTTCTCATAAAAGTATTTAGTAAATCTCAGTTATTAATTCCATGTTTTATTAATATTTTTTCGTATCATCGATCGCCGCTCGCGAGAGTATCATCATCTTGTTTACATCCCGTGACCTAAAAGAAAATTTGGCTTGTGGCGTAGTCATTTGCAGAGGGGGTAGAAAAGTTTACATGGCGTAATTTATTGGCCACTGTTCCATGATTGATTGATTGATTGATTGTTGTAACGTCTAGACTGTCATAACTATTATTTCTAGATTAAAAAATCACTTGATTTCAGAAATACTTCCTTATTAAAATCCTTAATTAACGACCACTTTTGCTAGCTGCACCCCTATTCTCTGTACATAATGGACGATTCCGTTTTTGATGACGTAGAAGCTAATGATGCTATTTTTGGTTCAGGGGAAACACCACCAGGGAATATAAGATTGGGAAATGACTGACATATTTATAAAGTGACACAGTATATGCGCGCCGCCATCTTGGCTTTTGAAGCACTTACCGCGTTGCGCGTCTGCGTTGGTGCTACAATTCTAATTCATCGTAGTAAATAAACAATCATGAATGAAATGTCAAAGGCTGCGCTCTATGCTGCGCCGTGACTGCGTTCAGGTGTTACGTCACTCACTGAAAAACTTCTCAGCAAGTTGTTCCAGAACACTTTTTTCTTCCCCATGATTGCGTCAGTCGCCATCTTGGTTCGCCGCAGCTTCTTCCTATTTTAGTAATGAACGACTGCCGTTATTGAGTGCCAGCGAAATGCCGGTGTCAGAGCCCTGCAAAATGGCGGCTTCAAATGGAACTTACTCGGAAAGGTTACTAAGTTAGACCCTCATTTATTTGCTAAACAACACAAAAACATACTTTTTTGGTAAATATCCTAAATTTAGACATTTCAAAGATTATTTTGAAATGTAAAACATGCAATTTGACGAACGGAAACGGGACGAAATTAAGAGGTAAATTGGAACATTTTCCACGTGTTCAGCCAGCATCGTAGCATGCCCAGCGTTCGCTCTAAAAATTGAGAAATTATCTGGTTGGATTGCGGAAGAATTTGACCAATTGCTTGCAGAAAACCTTGTTCCAGATGAGTTTTAATGAATTCAGATAATTTCTAAAACAATATTTTGCATGAAAATGATTTTAAAAGTGAAAATAATGAACAAAAATGTACGAAATAAAATAGAATAAATGTGTAAACAAACCAAATTATTATAGTTAAGGGGAGTGTGTTTGCGCATCTGTTTTGTTGCATAGTATAGAGAAATGGTAGTCCAATCCATCTAGTTTCACTTTTTACTGCTGTGCAGTACTGTAACTTTAAAAGGTCTCTTCATTAATGTTAAATACTTAACAAATAAAAGAAGAAGTCAATAATGAAAGAAAAAACGTTTTTTATCCAATTATACAGGATTTCCAAAATGGCTCCTGGTCCTGAAAAAATGGCTCCCGGTTCTCTGGAAATTTTAAGGACCAGGAGCCGCTTTTTTCAGATTTCTGGCTCCTGGTCCTTGCCCCCTTAAAAAAAAGCTTGGCTCAGACTAGTACAGAATCTTTTTGAACCTTGATGTTTTTCATTGAAACACTTCTGATGGCCAATATATATTTATATTTCACTAAACAGTTTAGTACACTATTTTAATCTTTACGAAAGTCACAAAAATGTAGTCAAATTATGTCAGAAAGATATGTTTGGTATAAACATCAAAGACTTACTAATGGCATGAAATTGATAGAATGTATTGATGTATTTTGTTTTCCAACTTATGTGTGTTAGACGATCGAACAGAATTTAATTTTATCACATCTTTTGAAAAGCAACCGCGTATCCTGATAACGACATTCAATAAACATTTGTTATTCGTACAATACACAGATATATTTGTCTTTCAGTCAGTGTAGTTATATTAAATTCAAGATTGCTGGAGAATAATATTGGTTGAAATGCTATCTTTATCATTGTTTCATTTTGAGGACAAATTAAAAACATATTCAAAAAACAAACACCAACTTCTACCATTCTTTCCAATACACATATTTTTTTTTTCCTTTCGGAATATTGACATAAAGATTCAATGCATTTGTTATCAATGGAAACATCTCAAATAGAATTGAGATCAGAAGCAAGCCCAGCAAACCAAAAACATGCTTTCATTGAAAATATTATTTCTTGTGCATCGGTGTAAACAAATCTGGAGCATCGTGAGTAAGAAGTGTTAAACCATATGAAATATGCATAACTGGTATTTGCTGCAAATATTATAGATAGCATGTAAGATGTCTTTGCATATTGCACACATACATCACTTAGTTATATTGTGTAACTTTTGGCTCATGTATTGTTTTATAGATTTGAACACTATACATTCGGTAAACTGAAAGCATTGATAGATTCTATCCAAAACGGTGTATGAATTTTGAAATCGTCCTGAAAAATGTGATGACTCATCCCGAAAAGGGGGACTTTGCGACAGACCACTTTTCGAGAAAATGATGAAAATAGGCAGCAAAAAATAAAGAAAATAATAAGAATTTCCAGCAGATTTCCGTTGTAAAATAAAAACAAGTAAGGTGTCATTTTAAAGCTTAGAAAATGCTGTAACAGATGAAGTGATAAAATCAAAATTAATATCATCTTCATAGTCCCCCCTTTTGGGGTGAGCCATCACATATATATTCTCAGGCTGTGACAATCGCAGGAACTTGGTTTAGGTTTCTGTTGCCAAAACAATGTTTTGTTATTTGGAAACATTATAGTATGAAATACAAGTGATTAACCAAATCTTTGTAATTCTGGAAGGATTTTATTTAGCAGTGTGCAAAATTGTTCACCTTCTCACAGTCTTGTCATTTGGTAACTTTTACCTCATCTCTCTTCTGAAAATATTGATCCATGCATACTTTTACCGCTAGAACAAACTGGAAATCAAATTCAGGATTAACAAATTTATGTTTGAAGAAAATGCTGAAATTGCGCAAGAAAATCCTCATATTATGCAATTACTTGTGATCTGAATCATGACATGATGGCATTAGTGAAGCTTAGCTTGCTCCACACTGACAGTGCCAGGAGTCGCATCAGGTTATTGATTTGATTCACTTGAATGGTAACTTATCGTATATAATCAAATAAATGAACTTTGTTTTTAAGCTTTTGCATTTTATCAATGTAAGTCAGAATTTAAAGGTCTTAGACATGATCACAAATTTGAAGTTCAACATTACATGACAAACTGTATAAAATATTTCTTAATTTCTCTATTTTCCATGTGAGATTTTACAACTGAAACATGTTCTGTTTTATGGGGTATATATAAAAATGTTGTCAATAATGATAACCATAAAATTAGCTTCACAGTAAAGTATCTTGACAATGGTGAAATACAACATTGCTAATAAGATAAAAATGTTTGGGATTGATTTGACTGAAATAGGAAAGTTGTACTTCTTTAGTGGTAATGTTCTATATAAAAGTAAAAGTTATTTTTTTAAGAATCAGACTATGTACTTTTAACTATTCCTGATTTTTTATATTAAAAGATATAGAGAAGTAATAATTCTGAGTGTTTCTAGAAATAAATCATTGAGTTTTAGAGCTTCTTTGCATCTACATAAATATTTAGTGGACAGATCTTGTTTTTAAATTTTATATAGAATCTGCCCTAAAGATTAACCCTAACCTCCTTTCAATCTAAACCCTCCTCAAATATAAGGTTGTTAAAAATTGGAAGTTTCCACCGGGGATCATGGCCAACAGCATGTACATCAGTTTGGCGGAACTAGCAATTCGGATATGTATCTGAATTTAGATACCCCGTATCAAATTCTGATACCCGTATCCGAATTTGGATTAAAAACAGCTGAAACGGGATATTAGCTAAAATGGTTATTCAGCTTTGCCGCGCACCATAGCTGTATGTACAAAAGTCAACAACATTATCATCATTTGTCATCTAATTCTAAGTTTTTGCCAAATCATTTTGCGTTCTGTGATCAGGACATATTTCGAAGCTGTTCCGCTGGAATTGCATAGATGGAAATGACATTTTCACAGATAAATTTTTCATAGATACAAGAAAGATTTTCTACATGTACTTGCCAGCTTGCGCTATCGATTTGTTACCTGCGCAACGACAGGCGTATCAGAATTCTGATACCTTTCCATATTCTAATTCTGATATAGGTATCAGAATGTTGATACATATCCAAATTGTGAGTTCCGCTGAACTGACATGGAGAACATTACAAAATATGTTTTCCCACTGCCTTGCACCACATATTTATCTTGATGAAACATCAATTTTTAAATGCACACATAAAACCTAGACTTATATGCTACCATTAACAAATATGACAGCTTGAAATTCTTGACAGGAATTATGATACATCTTTGAAATGACATTAACTCGAAGACATGGAACGTCACATAGTATTTCATCAATCTATTCTGATAGCGCACATTAGATGTCCAGAAGTAACATGCCAATAAGCAATGTGAAAATGTCAAGAAAAATGATAATATCTTGAGGTATCTTCAGCTGTCAACTGTTAGGACTTGTCTTCTTGTGTAGAGATGGGAAGCGTAAACAGGGGGTACGCATCATTATTAGCAGTGTTTACTTTTTAAATGTATAATGTATGATCAATCTTAAGTCAATTAAGCATTTTAGAATTTTATACAAACGTCACCTTTTGCAAGCTTATAATAATTAACTTGCATCCTACATTTTTTGGTAAATCCTACGTCCTTTGAGCCCATCGTTGTTGTATTTTTATTTTTTGTTTTGTAGTGTTATAAAGGGGTAGGCTATTTAACAGGCCTTATTGGCCTTCCAGCCGTCTCCTCCATAAGATTTTTAACTGTGTTCATTTTTCTGTACTGTTTGAATGGAAATAAAGTTTGATTTGATTTGATTTGATTTGATGATTTTGGTATGAATCTGTGATATTTTTAGAGTTTCATGGGCACACAAATAGAAAAAAAATAAAGTTTTTTGGTAAACTCTTTAATGAATCAGTACATGTTGACTATGTTTTCATGTCTTAGCATTAGTTAACAGGGATGTAAGTATTCAGGAAATTTCCTGAATTCAGGAAATTGTACTGAAAATATCTTGTTTTCAGGAAATTTTGTCCTATATAAAAGATTAAGAAGAGAGGTCTTATCAAGTAATTTTTAAGACATTTCAGGAAAGTGTTACTTAAGTGACTTGCATCCCTGAGTTAAAATTTATTTGTGTTGAATATCAAAGACAAAGACATTCATGATATATAAAATTCTCAACCATCCGTGATTTAGAGTTAAGAGCAATGAGAATTATTATTGAATTTAGTAAAACTTAAAATGCTTAAAGTAATGACTTCCCATTCCATATTTACCTGTTTGAATTTGTTTTAAGCCATGTTTCATATTTCTCACAACGTTAGATTTAGCTCCCCTTTAGGAAGCTTTTCATCCAGATTTACTCTTGGACGTCATCAGCCCCATACTAAACATGTTTTATATTGTTTTAAATATTCTATGTGGTGCTCCCCCATTTCCTTGCCCAGGTAAACGAAATAGATAGATATGGAATATTATCTAGGTTAGGTAGAAGTTGCTGTAGGCAATGTCTTTGTTTCAGTCCTCAATTGATTACATCATGTGTTTTCATTTTAAAAGGTTACAGAGGGAACGGAAACATAGATGAATGATACTGCCAATTGCTGTCTTTATTGTCAATTGCTGTAATAGTAGGACTGTAATATGTATGATAGCAGGTCTGGTTATAGCTCGACGACCTAATTTTGATAATATACGATTGTTATTTGGTTCAGTTCATTTTTACTTACTTTATTACTTGTTGTGGGTTATATTATAACAAAAAAGATCTGGGTTTGGGGTATTTATAAGTGATTATTTGGCTCTGTTTTGTGATCACATAAATCATGTTTGGGTCAACAAAGCAAGAAACAAGAAAAACAAAACCTCTTGAGATTATCTCGATAAATTGTGTTAATTATTATTGGACAAAACACTATCTCTTTTACAAAGATCTTCCTTTGGATTGCTGCAACCCTGTACTATACAAGAATAGGATTTTACTGAACACTTTTAAGTGTCGGAGATTTGCAAAATAGATAAATGCAAGGGGTTTATGGTGCACTATGCCTCCTAAGTATTTGTTAGGTTAAGACAAACAATTGATTAAGTATTTGTTAGGTTAGGACAAACCATTGGATAAGTAAA
>JXSR01S016635.1:91437-106144 GCA_000969725.1 Ophiothrix spiculata | reverse complement strand
GCCGGCCGGGACTTTAGCGGGGTCATTGCCGGGGATGTAACACTAGCAAATTGTACATCCCCCGCTAAATCCCCGCTAGTCCCGGGTCCCCCGGGACGGGGGAATAAATTGATAAGTGCATTAGTGGACTAATTAAAATTGATTTGTTGTTTATGAAATCACGACGGGGTACTCACTGATACTGACAGTGTTTCCCAAGAGAATAAATTATTGGTGCAAAATATAGGCCAGGTAAAAAAAGGTTAATTGCTTGTTCGTTCCTGACTGATAGTTATACCTGTTTTGATTACAGAGTGTCCACGAATGATTTATACCCGGCTATCGGATTTTTTTTGTGGAGCAGTAGTTAATGTTTTGGTTAAATCTTGTTAATTTCCAATTTAAACATGTCTTTAGGTTTCTGAAGAATTTTGAATTTTTCGATTTTGCATGTTCCTGTGGAAAGTTATAGAGATTTTCCCAAACAGGGAATATTTTGCGAATTGTAAATTTGTAATCCGAGAAATTTTCGAACTTAAACATTCAATTAAAATTGACTACACTGACACCCTTAACTTGTCTAAAGTTAAAACGTGAAATACAATTTAGGATTTATTTATTGACTGTGTGATGGATATTTGATATACAGGGTGTCCTTAGGAAAAGAAATGACGATTTTGGTTACGGTTGAACAGCTTTACAATAACCAGTAAAAATAATGTAAGATATTACATGTACGTGCCTAAGGGAAACCCGTCTAGAAACTTTACATTTGACATTGCTAATTACAACCGGAAGTTAGTTTAAATGGATATTATGGGTAAAAACTTAATATTAGGACCAGTATTTGTCGACGGAAACCTCAATGCGGGGAAGTATGTTAATCAACAGAACTGTGATTCATCAACTTGCCCTCCAAAATGGTGTTCTGCTCCATATCTGATTAAGTCTATCTCGGTAATCTGAGTAGGAATATATTCAGAGGTCTGTAAGGTAATGCTTTTTGTAGATCTTAGAAAATTATAAAAGCAATGAAAGAATATTTGAATTTGGTCAAGTTGTATTCATTACACTTTACAAACTTTAGTAAGTGTGCATGTTACAGGTATTTATTCGTATCATACCTGCATTTGTACAGATCAAAACCACGTTTGCATCAATTTTCAATTACGTCATCACACAAAGCAATGAAGCATGATATTTTGATGAAACCTATGGAAAATGTAGAAGACTTATATTATATATATTATCCACTATTGTAGGAAAGCATTAAGCCGTTGGTTTTATGAAACATTATGATTTAATATTTTTTCTGAGTTTTTGAAACCGGGTATAAATCATTCGTGGACACCCTGTAGAATAGAATACTGAAAAGATTTACTACCTGTGTACACAATGACGAAATAAGATGAAATAATACTTCAAAATTTCTAAACTAATATTCTTTCATCAAACATTCATGATTTATTAATACCGTTTATTGACCAAAGCAATAAACGCAATTATCAGAGTAAATCCCCCTTTTATTCACGGCTGGTTAGCATTGCGTAGCGACAGCGTGGGTTTGTATTGTCATTGCTTTGTTGGCAATATCCAATCACAGAGCGGGGTTTTCCTGGAACTTCGATCGAGTTTCAAAGAAATTCATCACTCTGTATTCCGATTTCAAGAAGTGTGTACCGGTATTTGGAGTCTTGCTTTAATAACAAATTTCCCACCCTCCCTCCCACTGATGGGCAAAAAATGAAAAATGTAATATTGGTACATGTAAGAATTTGTGCGAAAAGCGCGGGTGAGGATGTATGTGTAAACATTTGTATAATGTTTGGATGTAGGTGTTAAACATTTGTATAATGTGTGGACAATTTAGTATAATGTCGGTTTTGGGCAAAAAATGAAAATTTAATATTGTTACATGTAAGAATTTGATTAAATTTTATATTGTTATATGTAAGAATTTGATCGAAAATTTTGATTAATTTGAAAGGGTTGCCGCCAGATTAAGTTATTTGGACATAATCGTGTGTGCGATTACATAATCGTGTGTACGATTTCGGCCAAGTGCACTTTAAAATTATTGTGACATAGTCGCGTGTGCGATAACATTAAGCAATTGCTAAAGTATGTATGTGTATCTTCCCCGCAGATTGCAGGAAGAATGTGTGTGTGTGAATCTTCTTCGCAAATTGCAAGAAGAGTTGTGCGAGAAACTTCTCAGTAAATTGCGAGAAGCGCGGGTGAGGATGTATGGACATTTGTATAATGTTTGGACATAAATTTGTATAATGTCGGGTTTGAGCAAATTGCATAAACACTTGTATAATGTTGGGACATTTGTTAATGTCGGGTCACAAATTTGGCTTACTCGAGTAATGGTATTGTATATATCCTTTCATCTTCGCAAATTGCAAGATAGATGAACGCGTTGGCCCTCCTAGTTAAAAGGAAACGCGTTTTCAATACATAATCTCCAAATAATTATCTGGCACAAAACTGGTAGCAATGTTAGGTTGATCTCGCATCTTGCAGTTCAACGGTAACAATGTTACAGCATATGTAGGTTTAAAATATTATGAGTAATGAAAACGGACTAAAGAAAATTGTTGTACTCTGCATATGTACTTGAGTATTATTGTATGTAATGCAATGAAGAAAAAGAAAAGAGGAGACAATGATATTTGAATATGAATAAATCCGGTACATTTCTTGATTGGAATGTCTTGCTAACAAAGGTTGCGTCTTTGATTTATTAGTGATAATTATCTGCCAACAGATTTTGCACATTTACAAACATGATGGGAAGCATCTCTAGGGTAATTAGTGCTTTTAAATACAATGTTTCTCTTTCTGTCTTTTTCACAGCCTTGTACAATGGAGTTCAACTAGGGAAAGTGTATTCATCAATGGATTGTTTTTGTAAAGCAAGATTTGATACCATCTACTGTCCAGACGAACTGGCTAGAAAAGGTGTAGTGGTAAGTTGAAACTGACATTCACTCCTAGTATTATACGTCACCAGCTTTAGCCATGTAATTTTATCTTACAACATTGTTCATTATCACTTTGGTAAAAAAAACAGGTATTTATCTATGATAAGTACTAGGATTACTACAACTGAATACTTGATTTGTGACCGTTCATCTCAAACGAGCCGTAAATGCAGAAAACTTTATTTCGCGCTACAGGTTAAAATACTTGTCAAGGTCGTAATTCCCGAAACTTGATTTTTTTGTCAGATTCACAATCCTTGACATGGTTACTTCAAAACAAAGTTTCACTTCAAGAAAATGATTGGAAATATGAAATATATCTGCATTTTGAACTTAATCAACGGAAAATATAGGGCTTGCTGATCTTTGAATGTGTTTATCTCAGTTATACATTGTACTCCTTGACAACCTTTGACGGACCATAACTCTTCTGGAAATCAAATGAAGTTCATTGATGTGTCATTTTAATCCTTTTAACTTGTTCTTTGCGAATATTTAAAAAAGTAAAAATGATGAGAGGTTGCATTTACGGCTGTTTTGGATGGACGGCCACAATTTGGCTGAAAACTGACATTCACTCCTAGTATTATACGTCACCAGCTTTAGCCATGTAATTTTATCTTACAACATTGTTCAATGTCACTTTGGTTAAAAATCAGGTATTTATCTATGATAAAACCAAGTGATGTAAATTAAAGTGACTCACATTCTGTGGAGGAGGAAAATGCTCATAATGCCATTTCCAAAATCCCTTTCCTCCATTAATTTTAATTTGACTGAAAAAAAAGGCTTGTAGCATTTATGTAGGATAATGCAACATTGGTCAAAGAGCGATAAGCAATGTCTGTTTAAAGGCATTGCGTATCGTTATTGAAAAACGCTTCTTCTGGTCACAAGCTAAGGTTGTATAAAATCAATAACAGAGAGTCTTGACTGTAAAGACTTGCTTTGGGGAAGGAATAGTCATGGTATTCAAACAAACACACATTACAAGTGAAAGCTTTTGGCAAGAAAAACCGTGGTTGCATTAAGTGTAATGAGATGGATCAAGTTGTACCCCAATAGCATGCACTGTATATTTGGTATAACATGCAGTTATGCAGATATTGATTGACCTAATGATAGTATAAATTGGAATTGAATGACGTTGTGAATATGTCCAAGGGCAGAAATTTCCTTCACAAGATATCCACAATCTTGACTTTTCATATGTAGTGGCTTTCCAGATCCAAGTTGCTAATTATTCATTGTTTTTCTTAAATTTCTCATAAATTCAATGATGATTGATGAATCTGGATTCTTAATGTAAAGGTAAGCTATGAATGGTTTTAGGGGTTCATAAGATCAACAACCATCACTATAATCAGATTTTTTTTTAAAATTAATTGTAAAATTGTGTAATCATATTATCGAGTTAAGAATGTTCCAAGGTCCAGAGTTCAAATCAGATAATTGTTGAACAAAAGTGAGTCGGGGTAAATCTTAAAAAGCAAATTAATCAAATATAGAATTTGCAGCAAGTCTGCAATTGTAAGATTTATGGGCCATACCATTTTTGCATAACAATGTCTACTCTTTCAAGAGAAGATTGTGTCTTTTAATGTTACAAAAAAAAAAGAAGCTTTTAGCAATAATGCACATTACTGCAACGCTGGTCAAAGAGCACAAAATAATGGCTTTAAATTACTCTTTTGGTCTGAAGCTAAGGTTGTATAAATTCAATAACACTGAGAGAATCTTGACTATAAAGACTTGCTTTAGGGGAAAAGATAGGCATCGTACTCAGACACGATCACAGATTCCTTGTGAAAGCTGATGGCAAGAGACCGTAGTTGCATAAGTGTAATAAGATGGATCAAATTGTGCCCAAGTGACTTGCACTGTTTTAACTGGACTGCATTTGGTAATGTAACATGCAATAAAGCAGATATTGATTGACCTACAGATAGTATAAATTAGAAATGAACGATGTTGTGAATATGTCCAAGGGCGGTGAATTAGCATCTCAAGATGAGTATCTTGTTATATGCAGTGACATATTTGACCTTATCTGATCCAAGTTGCTCTTTTACTATTTATTCTTGCTCATAAATTCAAGGATGATTAATGATGCTTAAAGTCCAAATTGTTCATAATTTCATGAATTCACTTAGTTATTTAAAAAGATGCATAAGATTTATGGAGGGGAGCGTGGACGAGCAGTTAGTTAGAGCACAGGTCTCGTAATACAGAGATTTGGGTTTTAGCCCTGGGCCGGCGGTTTACGTCTCCTTGTTTCTTTTGACAAGAAACTTTACTCTAATTTATCTGTGGTTCGGAAGTCATGTTAAGCCGTTGGTCCCCTGTGCGAATGCTCCTTCTTGGAGCGTTGCATACAGTGTATACCTGGTGAGTCTATTCTTTTGTATGATGGACTGTTCAAATACAAAATTAAGTTGCTATAAGAAAGGAGTGTGGCTGAGCGGTGAGAGCATGGGACTCATAACACAGATGTTGTGGGTTCATACCTGGCAATCAGTACTGCTGGTTGAATCATGTCTCCTTGTTTCCTTTGACAAGAAACTTAACTCTATTGCTCCATGGTTTTGATGTCAGGTTAAGCCGTTGGTCCTCTGTGCAAAGGCTCTTTCATGTACCGCTTCATACAGTTTATACCTGGTGAGTCTACCAAATCATCAATGAGTTCAGGGTGTGAGAGGGTTGGAGATTGAATTGATGGTTCTTGAACAAAAGTGAGACAGGAATTAAAAGTTCATGTTTCTCTAGGGGGTTAAACACCAGCAGAATTTATTCTCTTCCTAGAGGCATCCATATTGGATGTTCCATGTCAAAGATGGCACATGTTCCATGTGCCATCTTTAGAGCTGATCTTAGATACTCTCTCTTTCAAGTATCATAAGCTCAGCTCCCCAATATGTAAAACTTGTGGGAAAAATTAATGCCCAAAGTGTAAGAGTTAATTTATATGAGAAAAAAGTTATCACATTTTACTAATAAAAGTCTTTATATACCTCATATATAGATTCCTGTCCTCTGATTGGTTAAAAGTGAGGGCATGGATTTTACTAGGCCCGGGGCATATTTTTCACTAGGCCCGCTCAATACATTTTGCGCAAAATACGGCGCGGTCAGCATTGAAAAGAGAAATATCGTAAATCATTATCTGTTCTTTTAACCAACCAGATGACGAAAATCTATATTTTCGGTATATAAAACGAATATTGACTGCTTTTTGTTCGGGGTACGGTTAAAATTATTTCCCCTCGGTTATCTCAAAACCATGAATATGCCCTCAGCTTCGCTTCGGGCATATTCATGGTTTTGAGATCACCTCGGGAAAATAATTTAAACCATGCCCCTCAAAGCAGTCAATATTTGTATACTATTCTGTCCCTATAAAAAAATATTTCATTTGTTCACAGTACCATAATTTAAAACCACAATTAATTTGGTGTGAAAAACCTGCAGCAGTTAGGCACAATGTTGCAACACTGGTCAAAGAGCATCAGTGATGACTTTACAACATCCTCTGGACACAAGATAAGGTTGTATAAATCAATAAGAGAGAGTGTTAACTATAAAGACTTGCTTCAGGGAATGCATGACTATTCAGACACGATCACAGATTCAAAGTGAAAGCTGATGGCAAGAATCTGTGGTTGCGTTAAGTGTAATTAGATGGTTCAAATTGTACCCCTATGACATGCACTTTGACTGCATTTGGTAATATGTGACATGCAATATTGCAGATATTGATTGACCTATATTAATAGTATATATTTGAATCGACTGATTCTGAGAATGTTGCCAAGAACAGTGAATTATTGTCTCAAGAAATGCGTGGCCTAGTGGATAAGTCCTTGACTATTAAGTACTGGGCATTGAAAGTTGTGGGTTCGAATCGGGTGGGCGGTTTGTGTAGTGTCATTGAGCAAGATACTTATCCTGATGTGCTCCTCTCCATCCAGGTGTCAAATGGGTACCGGCATTCTTCAATGCTGGGAAGGTAACAGACTCACGGGGAAGGAGTGTGGCAAACCCCTTACCGCAATTATAACAAATTGTGGAGTCTGGCCCAAATGCTTTGAAAGAGAGATGGGCACTCCGACCTATGAAATACAGGCAGTTCTCTTTACCTTTACCTTTAATCTTGACTATCTTGTCATTACGGTGAAATATATTGACCTTATCTGATCCAAGTTGCCCTAATACAATTCTGCTCTTGTTCATACTCAAGGATGAGTCTTGGCTCTAAAGAAACAGATTCATAAGATCTATGATCTTTAATTCAAGTCACCATTCAAACACAAAAAATGTTGTTGTAAATCATCTAGTTTGGTCATGAGAGGTCTGGAGGTCAAATCTTATACTATACTTTGATCAACACTAAATAGGCGGGAATTATGAGGCTTTTCTTCATCCGCAAGTAAATATAATCCCACTAACACACGCGCGGTAGATACTGACGCGCAATTCACACGTACAATGCGCACTGCATTTCCTGCCCTTGTGCTGTGTTCAGCTACGCATGCGCTTGCTATATCAATTCACGATGTGAAGAAGCCAGCCTATTGGTGTTGATCAGAGTATAGTACAAAGTCAGATACTTGTTGATCTGTGAAAAGCAAAATGATGTAAATAAGAATGGAAATAATGAACTAACATTTTATAAATAGAAAACCTCTTTTCAGTGGAAGAACTATTTGATATCATGTTTGTCCGGTGCCTTTTTTATTCACAAATCATTTGATTTGAGCAATCATGCACCATAATGCAACACTGTTCTAAGAACAATAAATGATGGCTTTAAATATTTCCAATGTTCTCAAGCTAAGGTTGTATAAATTCAATAACTGTGAGAGTCTTGACTATTAAGACTTGCTTTAGGGAAGGAATAGTCATGGTATTCAGCGCTTAATGCTGGCTCGAATGTTTTTCCTGGTCACAGTCTAAGGTTATATAAATTCAATAATAGAGAGAGTCTTGAGCATAAAGACTTGCTTTATCCAAGCGAAAGCTGATGGGCAAAAAAAAAAAAAAAAGAAGTAAAGAAAAGTGGTTGCGTTAAGTTTAATGAGATGGATCAAATTGTACCCTGATGCCATGCACTGTTTTACTGGACTGCATTCAGTAATTTCATGCAGATATACATATATTGATGACCTAAAAATAGTATTAATTGGAATGAATGATTTTGTGAATATGTCACAGGGCAATAAATTACCATCAAGAGATGTCTACAGTATTAGACTATCTTGTCATATGCAGTGTCATTTTTGACCTTAACAAAAAGATGTGAATTCATTCAAATGTGTTCTAAAGCTCCATTCTAGGAGGTATTGAGTTTCACATTTTACAAATATAAATCTGTATTCTGTCAAGAGAAAACATTTGATTTCATTTGTACTTTAAAAGCAGTATCATTAAGGTTTGAAAGGCCTGTAGCAACAAAGTAAACTTGGTCAAAGAGCAATCAATGATGGCTTTAATGCTTCCTCTGGTCACAAGATAAGGTTGTATAAATCAATAAGAGAGAGTCTTCACTATAAAGACTTGCTTTGGGGAAAACTTTAGTCATGGTATTCAGACACGATCACAGAATCCAAGTGAAAGCTGACGGCAAGAAACCGTGGTTGCATTAAGTGTAATGAGGTGGATTAAATTGTACCCCGATGGCATGCACTGTTTTAGCTTGACTGCACTCAGTAATATCATGCAGAAATTGATTGACCTAAAAATAGTATTAATTGTAAATGAATGATAATGTGAATATGTCGTGAGGGCAAGGAATTATCATCTTTGGACAAAAACAATCTTAGCTATCTTGTCATAAAAAGTGACATATTTGACCTGATCTTTTTCAAGGATTTGTCTTGACTTGTTATGTTTTAACTTAAGACAACAATGTATTCTATGAAATATACTTGGTTGGTTATTTACAGTTTCACAAGATTTTTAATTTTCATTCTTAGTCACTGAGTGCGATTTTACTTCCTAATAAGGAATTTTGGCCATCCATTATGAGACGATAGACGACAGTGCATTCAGCGTGAAACGCAGTGGAGCGACGCGTTCAAAATCACGGCGCGATGCAGGTATACGCACACCTCAGGCGCGAACAGCTTACTAGGTTTGGAATATTTCATGTTTGAATAGGGGTGTACGTTTTTCCAATTATAATGTTTATAGTTTTTGGCAATCATTTTCGGTTTATAAATGACTCAAATTTGTGACTAAGAATGAGAATAAAAGATGGCGATTTATTGTTTTGCCTGTCATCTATCGTCTCATAATGGATGGACGTACATTATTTTTTCGTAATGGGCACCCCCTGAGGGGGCACCCATTACTCAAAATAATGTACGCCCATCCATTATGAGACGATAGATGACAGGCAAAACAATAAATCTTATCTTTTATTCTCTAAATATAATTCATTAAATACAAATTTTTGTTGGAAGTCATGGAATTGATCTAAGAATTTGCTTTCGAGCAAAGTAAAATTGAATTTGACTTTTTGAAGTCAGCTTCACTCAAGCTACCCCATTTGCACAGGCAATTCAACTTACATTGATTTTGTTTACAAAATTACTCAAAAACAGAATGTTAGTCTGTTGTAAGCATGTTGTAAACGTGCAAGTTATTTTTACACAGATTTTGGCAGAAACCTTCATTGGGCTATAAATGTCATTGTAATTCACAAGAAGTTTAATTGTTGACTTTAAAGATTGATTTGCGAAATTCACAAAAATAAAAACATAGCAAAAATATTTAGACAGTATCAAATTTGCAAGAACTTCATGACTATGTAAATTTATTTGCGTCTGTAACAATAAATTAAAATGTAGGTTGAAATTTGTTTTATTGATTCAGTATTAAACTTATCTAGAAATATTGGAATGCTATTTGAACTAAAATAGCACGTGTCTGGAGCTCTCCTTGTACCCTACATAAACTATGGTATATCAATCTGGGGCAACTCTTCCTGTCTGTCAAAACACAATAAAGTAGGCCATTAGAACTATGCCATGTGCATTATTGGTGCCATACTGGCTCAATATTTAAAAAAAAAAACAGTTTTATAAAGAGAATGTTTACAAGCTGCAAACAAAATAGCTTCCAAAATCTTTTTGAATTTTACCAGGATCCTATTGATAATGGGGTTACTCTTTTTAGACCAATACTGTCCTCAATACCATTGATATCAATATTTGTGTCCTTTATGTACATTGGCTCTTTTATGTATTTGATGATATTGAAATACATTGTTGCTTAATTTGAAAGGTGTCAACTTAAAAAAGTTTAAAGTAAATTACTTGGAAAATATACACATGAAGATGGAAAATTTAGTATTTTTAAAATTTCCACAACTAGTGTATGCTGATATCTTGCATAAATGTCAGCGACACTATGTTATCTCAACATTTCATGTGGTATGATGAACATGAGCAGAGTGGTATCTTTCCTGCTTTATTTCCATTATGCCGACACTCTTGAACACTTCAAAGATCAGATTTCAACCTTGAATTTGTTTTTGCACATCTAGAATTGCACCCTGCAGCCCTTATCCTTGCTCATATAATGAACTGCTAGATCTCATTTGATATTTTGGCATGCTGCTTGTGTGTGCAGTATGCCATGGTACTGCTGGTACATGGCAGCAGCTAAACAAATTGAGTCATTTGAGATCTTGGTGAACTATTATGTTTTGATTTGGGGAATTGGAAAATAAAAAAAGTATTATTAAACCATTCAAACTTTACCTTTATATCATAAAAGATTTGGAATGTTTTATTAATTTTAAGTAAGTTATCAATTCTCAATTTAGTGGATTGTATTGTTCCTTTATTCTTATAAACAAAACTTTTAGGTATTATACCAATATTTGTAGCCCATATTCATAAAAACAAGGAATTACTAAACACAAGTAACAGCTTCAGTAAAAGAGAGAGACCTGTTACTTGAAAGGGATAAGTAATCACTGGTAATTGCTGGTGCTAATGATTCTGAACATTACAATTTTACTAAAACATCTTTATGTATAAAGATATGTAAAATTACAGTTAAAAATTGGTAAAAGTAATTGCTAGTGTTTATGAATACATACTAATGCTTTGCTGGTTTGAAACATGAGACCATCTCCAAATATTTTTTTAGAAATTATGTAGATATTTGTTTACACTAGTAACAATTTTCACAAACAGTTTAGAAATGTTGTTATCGTGCTATTCACTATTTGTGATTTCAGTCTTGGAAATAAACTCAGGTTACACATGTTAAATGAGTCTGTATTGTTAGAGGATGTCTTATTTGCTGTAAGTCAAATAAAAGTATGGCATTTTGTAAATGTTCTGATTATATATTTTTTTTATTGATGCTGGGAAGAACTTTAAAATCATCTGACAGGAATATGACAGCAAGGCTTCAGAACTATAATACAAGCAGCAATGGGAGTCTTGAACCTAAGGCTTTGCATCCAAAGACATTCGCTCGCCCGAGTGACAAGAAAACTACGCTCCAACGGGAAGCGACATTCTCTTAACAACATTCACTACACTTCAGATTGAATTGGAGTGAATGTCGCTTAACAAATTTCACAACATTCGCTACACTTCAGACTGAATTCCAGCGAAGATCGCTTAGGTTTGTTTATTCAATAATCATAGCACTACAACATGCGAGAGTGACATACGCTTTCATCGATTGAAACTATATTTGCACAATGAGCGCGACATTCGCTCTTCAATGTTGCTCTTCAGTTTAGCAAATATGTCAAAGCGAATATTGAGATCGAATGTCGCTTGGATTTGGATGCCTTTGGATGCCAAGCCTAAGCCATTAGTCGTATTCAGTTTTGGTCTTGAACGCCTAACACGAAGATTATCCTCTAATTCACGGTCCTCCAAGTGCTGATCCATCTTACCAATAATGGAATTAGGTGAAGATTCACCACTTGTTTCACCTACTTTAAAAGGCACAGATTAGAGTGAAGATTCACTTTGGTCAAAATAAAATATGTCAAAGGTTAATCTTAATCGCTTTCAATTTTTGCTTGTCAAAAATTCAACGTCGAGCTGACATTGAATTCCTGACGTATTCAATATTTGCTTTGATTCTTGTATAAATTCAACAATATGTCTATAGATATTGTGGTTGTCTTCACAAACTCTGGTCAATTTTTGCTCTAACACCCAATTCTCTTGAAGATGGTTTCAAAACAACAACAACATTGGTAATTCCACTTTGTTTACTAGAAATGTACCTCTTTGTCGTGACCAAAGTGGGTTTCACCTGTTCGCTCAGAGCAAGTGACATTTTTACATATATTGATATGTGGTAAACAAATTACATACCTTGAGGAAACAATATACTATGATTCTGTAGCTCTCCTGATATAGAAAACACTCCCAATATCACCAATATGATCTGAAAATCAGATTGTCATAAGAATGCACAAATAAATTTTCTTATATATATTTGTTGTAAACATAAGGCATAGGATTTTTCATCAGCTTTTAAAATGATGAGTATTTCAGTGATGCTTATCACCATCTTCAAGATTCTAAAGCCTAAAAATCTTTTGAGTGGCTTATGTTGGGTTAAAATATTGGGTTGGTCAATTGAAGTTTTGTAAAATTATGTTTTCTTACGATTGGCAGATATGGACATGGATGTTGAATGCAAACGGAACGAATGAAAAATTACAATTGTGTGTTTTTAGTGGATCTTTATCTTTATATATTTGGAAAAAAGTATAAAAAGATTCAGTCAGGGCTTTTACTACAGGGTGGTTCAAAAAACTTAGAACCCAAATTCAAGGTCACGTTTTAGACAGTAATTGTACCTCAATCAACTTGAATTTGCACAAGAATTATTGTTAATACCTTTTAAACAATCCCTAGAAGTTTGATGCAATTTGCATCATTAGGTCTTAAGATACAGCTTGTTATGTAAACCGTACTTCAAAGTGGCTTGTCCACGAAAGCTTTTCTTCGTTTTTGTCTTCAATCTGTTCCCCTTGATCTGCACCGTATTTGCTTACACACGTGTTGTACTGCACGTTAAATTACGCATGTTTATCTAATGAAAGTGATTGATCATCAATTTTGAATTAAATGATGTACCTTAACATAGCTTCAGATAATGGAGCCCCAGTTTTAGCAATGTAATGATGCAGTTAAGATTACAGGTTCATACAAGAGGCCTCTGAACTCCAGCTCACGTAATTTTGATTGCTTGTATGTTTTTGTTTGTTTTGCCTTCTTCGGTAAATGTTTTGCCAACAGAGTGGTTAGACTTAGTCAGCTAATCGTTGTCAGATAGGTTTCAGGTCCTTATGTGCTGTAAAGTGACGAGATTACATTGAAAGATCAGCTAGGAAAATGCCTTGAAAACGCCTTCGATTGAAGCAGGAAATGCCCGTAACACAACATGCAGTGCAGTACGTGCAGGCTAGAGTTCTTAAATTGATTACACATCAATGTTGTGTTATCCATTGAAGGTTTTAAGTCAGAAGGAGAGAGAACCAGTCCTGGACAAGCCACTTTGAAGCAATATTTTAATAATGGGCTGTATCTTAAAAACCAATGATCAAAACTTGATCAAACATGCAGGAATGGTTTAAAACCTATCCCACATGATGCCTGTGCCAACTGAAGGTAATAGAGGTACAATTGCTAAGTAAAAATGACTTTGAACTTGGGTTTTGAGTTTTTTGAACCACCCTGTATGTTTGGTCAGGTTTCACCAATCAAGCTATTTGTGAACAAAGTGCAAATAGCATAGTCAAGCAAAAGAGCTTGACTAACTTGATTGCTGCAATTCTCAATTAAGATACGTTTACGGAACCTACATACATTACTAAATATCCCTGTGTTTAGGGAAATGTGATCATGCAAGTTTTCTTAAACATTAGGATGTTGCTAAAACTAGAAGCAATAATTAAATTATGCTTGCAAAACATTCCTCAGACGTTCAGCAGGCGCCATGTGCGTTTGGCAGAGAAACAACATGGGAGCCTATATCAAACATTGTGATTCGTTCTGGAAGTGGGACTATTTGCAGCCTTAAGACACAATGCTGTTAATTATTTGTTTGAGTACAAATGCCTTTTAAATGCAAAACAAAGTGGTTGTATTGGCAGTAAGAAAGTGAAGTTGCCCCGTGGTGATGTGCTCTCTGCTCCATCTGAATTTAATTTGATTTATCAATGTTCTTGTTTGGAAAAGTGGGGCTTGATTTGTGGTGGAAGTGAATTTGTGCTTTTTGAAGTTAAAGTAATTGTAGACATATCAGCAAAAGTGTTGTCTTTTGTTGAAAGTGATGTTGCCCTCTGGTGATGTGCTCTTTGCTCCAACTAAATTCAATTTGATTTTGTGAATTAATTTGATTTCGTGATATTGGGCTTTATTTCTGGTGGTATTAGTGAATTCCTGCTCTTTAAAATTAAGATAACTATTGACACCAATAAATATGTTTTCTTTTGGAGATGGAATTTCTCCATTCATTGGTTATATATTCTTGGTAATTAAGGTGTCTGATCCACGCGCCGTCCACGCGCAAGTGTCCGAGTTGATAAGTGCCGCAATACGCATGCGCATTTACTCTTGAGTAGTGTTTTGAAGCTAAAAATTGCCATATTTTAAGTCGTTGACCCCCAATTTTTATTGTTTTATTTCAAAGAACATACTTTGCGCAACTTTTGTGAAAAAATTAACAAAAATGCTTGGGCAGATTTT
>JXSR01S016635.1:69418-83069 GCA_000969725.1 Ophiothrix spiculata | reverse complement strand
TTTGAAATACAGAAAAATTCTGTGATTGTCCTTCCGTTACCGTGAAAATGCCCATAGACAACAGAAGCTCATCATGTATTTGTATGGGAATTGGAAATGGCCTGCTATGACTTTTATTATAATCCTTATTTTAATCGCCTAAATGTTTTCAGAAACAAACTTGAGATGAACTTGAGTCAATTGTGTGTCTGTTTGTCTTCCTGGAGCGTGTATCAAAGATGAGACTTTTCTATTCAGGATTTGGGTTACCGTGATGACTGCTCATGAAAACTAATTTGACTGTTTGAGGAAAGGTTGTACCAGAATTAGATACAGAGCTATGTTCAGGGAACTCATTGTGTGTTTGTATGTGAACTGGAAATGGTCTGCTATGACTTGGAATTGTAAATGTACTTGACACTTATGGAAGTGAAGTGATTTATATCTTCAAAAGGAAAGTAAGGTGATTGAAAGCTTTTAAAACTATGGAATTGAAAAGTGTAAGATTGTGTGTTTATAGACTGAAGAGAATGGTGGTGTTGTAAGATTTCAAACCTTTTTTTTTTAAATTTCAATCCTCTCTGTACCTCAACATCTTGAATGAATAACAATCTTCTATTTAAGGAGAACTTTTTGTACTTGAATAATTGCAATGCTTGAAACCAACTGATTTACCAAGAAAAATGCACTCTTTTGTTACTAAACAACTTCTGCCAATTTTCCAGTGAAATTGATGAGTAAAATGATACCGGAATTAGATACAGAGCTATGTTTAGGGAACTCATTGTGTATTTGTATGTGAACTGGAAATGGCCTGCGATGACTTGGAATTGTAATTGCCTTAAGGTTTTCAGAAACAAACTTGAAGTGAACTTGAGTCAATTGTGTATCTGTTTGTCTTCCTGCAGCGTTTATCAAAGATGAGACTTTTCTATTCAGGATTTGGGTTGCCGTCATGACTTCTCATGAAAACTAATTTGACTGCTTGAGGGATGGTTGTGCAATGAAGAGGAGCATGATTTGTGCACAGTTTTTGATCCGAGTTGTGAATGAACTAGACAATAGAAATGAGTAGATTGATTGCTTCAAAAAGGAAATGGCTGACATTTAGAATTGATTTTTAAAGATGATCATACACTACACATTGTAATGATATAAAAAAACATTTAAGCACATTAAATATTGATTTGATGAACATTCCCCATAATTTTGTGTGATAAACGATTTGAGGAAAATATTGCAGTTTTTGTAACTGTCCCCATCCAATGATTGCATTTTTTACTAACCAGGCAGATACTGGACACCATACTCCGGCATCAGAATGGTAGTTTGACTGAGAATGCAGCTATCAAGCCAGTCAAGCACTGTTCCTTGTTTATGCACAATTTGGTGGAAAATGTGAGATGCGTATTGCATTTTAGTCAAGCGCAATCCCCTAACTTAGCCGAATTCTTAGGGTGTAAATAGACCTGTTTCCTATCTGCGCTTTCTTTAGTATATGCTTGGCATTATATTCTTAGGAAAAACAATAAGTGAAAGATTTAATATCTCAACCATATTAGCACCACCCTCCAGTATTGATCATTATGCATATTCCTCTTTGGGTGTGCTGCTTTAATTTTTAATGTATCATGTATACATATTATCAGTATTGGTTGCTTTCCTTAGGCTTAATGAAATTGTTTGTCTTGTTCAGGACATAAAAGCTTTTTCCCAGTTTGTATTGTATTGCCTTAACCAGGGGAAGCAATGAAATTGATTTTCCAATGAGAAAACAGTTTCATATTCAAACTTAAGTCAGTCAAATGTTTTGAAAATGTGAGAAGTTCATGTCACATCAAAATGTTTTTATCTTTTGGACAAAACAATTGATTTTTTTTAATCAATTTTACTTACCATTTTTATACATACATACATACATACATACATGAGGCTTTTATAAAGCGCCATTTCATTTAGATCACAGCGCTGAAAACAAAATCAAAAAGCATGAAACAAACACAAACTAATTGGGGGAAAAATGAAAAGACAAAACTGAAGCATGCAGAAAGTTACTTTGGGAAAAGGTGAGACTTGAGACCTCTCTTAAAGCTGGCAACTGTGCTGGCAGTGCGAAGAGATTGGGGCAAGGTATTCCATAGTCTTGGTGCGTAGTAATAGAATGCTTTGCTAGCAGCTGACTTCAGTGTCCTGTTCTTAATTTTGTGGACAACCAGTCTTGTTACGTCAGAGGCAGATCGTAATCCCTCGCGAGTTGGTGTATACAAAGCGAGACATGAAGCAAGGTAAGCAGGTGCAAGACCATTAACACACTTGTAGACATAAAGAAGGATCTTAAATGTAATGCGCTCACTAATAGGTAGCCAGTGTAGCTGTTCCAGAAGAGGTGAGGCGTGATCTTTCTTTGATTTGCAGAAAATAATCTTAACTGCCCAGTTCTCAAGACGTTGCAGTCGGGCAATCTCTTTCACATTTGATCCTGCTAGAAGAGCATTCCCATAGTCAAGCCGAGACAAAATCAAAGATCGAACAACATGATTGCATGTTTCAAAGTCCAAGTAGCGACGGATGCGTGCAATGTTACGGAGGTGAAAAGCTAAGCTTCGTGTAACAGAAGAGATCTGATTGGCCATTGTCATTTGACTGTCAAAGATAACACCAAGGTTTCGTATATGATCAGCAGGTAAGATGGTGTCAGAACCGATCTGAAGTGAAACTGAAGGCATGAGACGTTTATTGTGTGATGATATAGCTACGAAAAACTCAGTTTTTTCATTATTCAATTTTAGCATGTTCTCGGTCATCCACAAACGGATATCATTGATGCAAGATGTGATTGTATTTAGTGCAGATGAAATAGATGAGCAATCAGACGGTTCAAATGTAGCATAGAGTTGTATGTCATCAGCATAAAAGTGATATGACAAATTGTGATGACAAATTATCCTCCCAATTGGTATTGTATACACACCAAATGACAGTGGTCCTACTGTAGAACCTTGAGGAAGTCCATAACATAAAGGTTGTTTGTCAGAGATGGTACCATTAATACAGATGCTGGTTGTTCTGTTACTAAAATATGACCTAAGCCAATCTAAAGCAGTTCCAGTTACACCAATCTCTTTCTCCATTCTGTTGAAAAGTATAGCATGGCTCACAGTGTCAAAGGCTGCGCTAAGGTCGAGCAACACAAGAAACACACCTTTCTGATTGTGAATGGCACACATGATATCATTTTTAACCTTCATTAGCGCAGTCTCTGTACTGTGAGCCATCCTATAAGCGGATTGCAAAGGTTCACCCAGTCCATATTCTTGTATGTGGCTCGTGATTTTGTTCACCACATGTTTTTCAATAACTTTAGATAGAAATCTAATATTAGACACTGGGCGGTAATGCTTCAGTTGCTCCGGATCCAGAGAGGGTTTCTTTATAACGGGGGTGATAACTGCATGCTTCAGAATGTCAGGGAAAACACCTGTAGAAAGAGAAACATTAAGAATCTTTGTTATGGCAGGTACAAAGGTAGGCAAGTTGTTTTTAACATACCATGTTGGGATTGGGTCAAGGATACAACTTTTAGGAGTGAATCCCTTCACCAATCTTGTAACTTCATCTTCACTCAAAAGATCAAATTCTGACAGGGCAATAGGAACATTGCTTGGATCACAAATATCATTTAAAGCACTACTATTTGTATTACATTGTTCATTTTCAAGTCCATCATAGATCTTTTTGACCTTGTCATTGAAAAACTGAGCAAAGTCCTCACTCAATTTTAGTGGATTGTCAAAGGATGGTAAGGTTTTATTGTTTTTATTTAGCAGACCATTTACAGTTCTAAAAACATTTTTGATGTCTGCATTATACAACTGTTCCTTGATATAGCACTTCTTGGCTTCATCTATCATACAATTCACAATATGATGTTGCTCTAAGTAAATTTGATGATCAACTTCCAAATGAGTCTCTCGCCACTTTTTCTCAAATTTGCGACGCACTCTACGAGCTGCATGGATGTCGGAGTTATACCACGGTTGGCGCGTTCTTTGAGTACAAGATCTTCTTTTCAAAGGAGCATGAATATCAAGGGTAGTTATAATAGCATTTTCATAACCCTCAGCAATGATGTTAGTATTACCAGGACTCAAAGAAGCTAGTTTATTCTTGAAATCGTTATGAAAAGCTTGCTGATCAATGTTTCTAATGTTTCTAGAGCATGTGACTTCCTTTAAAACCTTAGGTCTTTGCATGTTAACCTTGCACAAAATGGCGTTGTGATCAGACATTCTAGTGCCAACCCTACAGTCTTTAACTAGATTGTCATCAAGTCTGGACATGATGAGGTCTAGAGTATGGGAAAGTGGGCTTTGCTATTTATATACTTCAGGGTTGTTGTTTTTACAATATTAGGGTGTGGTACATTATAAATGTCCTTTTTTATTCTGATATGATTACAAAATAAGGCCTAAGTAATGTTATTGATTTGCTTTTATATGGTATTCCATTTGCGTCTTCATATAAATGAAAATGGTAGACAGAAGATATTTGAAATAACCTTAATAACCAAACCTTGATATTTATGTATGGAAAGAGCAAATGTATATTACTTCCATAGGTTATTCTAATTTTGTAAATTACATGAGACAAAATTGATGCATGTTGTAAATGTTGCATGAAGAATAATGTAAATAGTTATATGCATTTATTAGGTTTTTATACATTTAGAGTGGAGATCACATACTCACCGCCATTTTTATTCCAGCATGGGGATTAGGCCACATCAAAAAATAAGTTGTTTCTCAAAATGTGAGAAGTGAGGGAGGTGGTTTTTTTTAAAGGTTGGGGAGAGCCTTTGCGATTCAGGTTTACCCTTGGTAGATGTTTGTTTAATGACAGTTTCAACATTAAAAACATCAATAATGTAAAGAATCCTTTAAAAAGGAAAGTGGGCTTTGCTATTTGAACGATTTAGCTCAATTTTTAACATCTTTTTAAATCATTTTTGAAAAAAAAAATTGATGCAGTTCCAAAAAGTGAGGAGGGAGGGGACGAGAAACAACTTTGTTTTTTTATGAGGCCTTATATTGGTATATTCGGGTTTTTATGATGATGCATCTCATTTTGTCATGATGCCCGAATATTGAAAACACACATGCTTTGTGTGTAGGTTGGCTTATCATGAGCCTAAATTATTATTTGCGCTGTTTGTCTCTAAATCTCGGCACCACAATGACTTTGGCGGGAACTGAGCGTACATACCAGAATAACCCCCATTTTGAGCTCCATGGCTGATGATGCTATTACAAGGGCCGGTAAACAATGTCAGGGTATCTCCGCTCTAAATCAATGGGTAAATCAGAACAAGTAGGTTGATTTCTTGTGATTTCTTAATGCAAATTTGATAATTGAATTTGGAAGTGCTGACTTCCACCTGTCTGGTTATGCCTTACAGCTCATCCATCAGATGTGCTCACTCGGTGTAGTTTCTCCAGGAATCTCTAGAAAGGGGTGACATTATTGAACATGAGCTTTGATGTCAATTTTATATGTAATTAAATTCTGTAGGATTAACATTGTGCTTTCTTGTTTACAAAGTGACATTTTTAAGAAGGTTCCAAAAGGGCTTATGTTCATTGAATAAAAGTTTTCTAGTTTACAAATCCAGTAAATGAAGATTTACTCACACTGATATATTTCAGCTCTACTCTAGAGCCTTGTTCACTCAAGACTGGTATGGATTGGTTAGAGTCTGGCAACACTGGATGACTGTGATGATGTCATCTGCTCCTCAGGTTGCCAGTTTTTTGATGATCTGTCCATATGTTTTGTCAAGTTTTTACTGCCCCTCGTCCTTGTTCATTGTGTTTGTGCCTCTGGTTCTGATCCAAATAGCCTTCTTTAGCCATCTTGTGGTTTTGACTGTGATGATGTCATCTGCTCCTCAGGTTGCCAGTTTTTTGATGATCTGTCCATATGTTTTGTCAAGTTTGTACTGCCCCTCGTCCTTGTTCATTGTGTTTGTGCCTCTGGTTCTGATCCAAATAGCCTCCTTTAGCCATCTTGTGGTTTTATCAGACTCCTGGTCAATGATCTTGGCGTTGTCCAAGTCTATCATGTGATTAGTTTTCCCTTCGTGTTCCGCGATAGCCGATCTATAAATTTCAGAGGATGATGCTTTCCTTTGGGACCGGGTGAAAGTTTTTAAACCGATCTTATCCGCCTCGTCTTTGTGTTCTTTGAGCCTTTTTCCGAACAACCGACCCGTCTCACCGATATATGTTTTGTCGCAGTTCTTACAAGGGATTTCATAAATTGCGTTTGCCGATGATTTGGGATCTCTCTTGTCTTTTGGATGAACCAGTACATTACGGAGTGTGCGGTGGGGTTTCATGGCGGTTGAGAAGCCATGTTTTTTAAACATGCGAGATAGTCTTTCCGTCATATTTTCCACATACGGTAACACAACAAGGCCCTTGCATTTGGTGTCTTTACTCTTGTTTGACAACTCTTTAACTTTAGGAGGATGCTTTCTTTCTGTGATCTTATCAACTGACCATTTCGGATAGCCACAAAGGGACAGTGCATCACGGATAGTTTTTTCTTCATGTGCTTTGTCTGCGTCTTCTGTGACTAAGTTGTCTTTCCTATCCACAAGGGTGCAGACCACACCTAATTTTTGATGGAGAGGGTGGTGCGATTGAAAATGCAAATATTGGTTTGTATGTGTTTCTTTCCTATAGATCGTTAATTTAAGAGAACCGTCCGTTTTTCTGGTTATGAGAGTATCGAGAAAAGGTATTGTCCCATCTTTCTCCTCCTCAAACGTGAACTGGATGGATCCGGTTGGGTCCACCTGGTTTAAGTGGTCAGTGAGATTTTGTGCTTCACCGCGCTTCACAATTTCTATCATGTCATCCACATAACGTTTCCAAAGTCTCGGTTTGCAATTTTGTGGTGCTGTTAATATAGCTTCTGCCTCCAACCACTCCATAAATAGATTGACGGCTATAGGACTGAGTGGACTGCCCATAGCAACTCCCTTTTTCTGCTGGTAAATGACATCTTTACATGTAAAATACGTCGTGGTATTTACTAAGTACAAAAATTTGAGCGGTTTGTCTCTACACGCAACTAAATCGCGGCACGCGGTTGACTTTGGCAGGAACCGAGCGTACATACCAGAATACCCCCATTTTGAGCTCCATGGCTGCTGATGCCATTACATCCGCCGGTAAACAATGTCAGGGTATCTCCGCTCTAAATCAATGTGGTAAAATCAGAACAAGTAGGTTGATTTCTTGTGATTTCTTAATGCAAATTTGATAATTGAATTTGGAAGTGTTGACTTCCACCTGTCTGGTTATGCCTTAGAGCTCATCCATCAGATGTGCTCACTTGGTGTAGTTTCTCCAGGAATCTCTAGAAAGGGGTGATATTATTGATCATGTGCTTTGATGTCAATTTTATATGTAATTAAATTCTGTAGGATTAACATTGTGCTTTCTTGTTTACAAAGTGACGGTTTTTAGAATGTTCCAAAAGGGCTTATGTTCAATTTTATCCACTTTGTAAAAGCATGAATAGAAAATAAATATCTACAATCAATGCTAAAATATATTAAGTCCAGAACTGCAGATTTTTAAGCAAAACACAAAGACCAAATTTGACCTCACTCAGATAAAATAATCACTGTAGAAATTATACAAATTTTTACATATATTTCTCAAAATTTTAATTATTTTGGATTTCAGGATGTTTTTACAACATTTTTACATCTATGTACAACATTGTTTTGAATTATGATCTGCTTGGATGAGTTTATGAGCCTTTTTAAATTTGTGTCTCAAATCTATGAATATTCATGAGCATAGTCGAAACGACAGTCTGTGCCGATTTTCTATGCATAAAAAAAATAAAACAAGCCACTTTTCTCGGACCTGACTTCTGGCTGAAATAGCTGTATGCGTTTATAAGGTTTTTTATAGATTTAGAGCGGAGATCACATACTCGCCGCCATTTTTATTCCAGCATGCATAGGGATTATATTGGTATATTCTGGTTTTTATGATGATACATCTCATTTTGTCATGATGTGCAAATATTGAAAACCATTGGTACATACCAGAATACCCCCAATTTTGAGCTCCATGGCTGATGATGCCACTACACAGGCCGGTAAACAATGTCAGGATATTTCCGCTCTAAATCAATGGGTAAATCAGAACAAGTATGTTGATTTCTTGTGATTTCTTAATGCAAATGTGATAATTGAATTTGGAAGTGTTGACTTCCACCTGTCTGGTTATGCCTTAGAGCTCATCCATCAGATGTGCTCACTCAGTGTAGTTTCTCCAGGAATCTCTAGAAAGGGGTGACATTATTGATCATGTGCTTTTATGTCAGTTTTATATGTAATTAAATTCTGTAGGATTAACATTGTGCTTTCTTGTTTACAAAGTGACATTTTTAGAAGGTTCCACAAGAGTCTCATGTTCAATTTTATCCACTTTGTAAAAGCATGATTAGAAAATGAATATCTACAATCAATGCTATCTACAATCATACATATAAGTTAAGAGTCAGAGTTGTCTAGTCCTCAAACATCCCCTTTACTCTTACAATAATCAGATTTGAGCCAAATTTGTTTTTAAAGATAACCTAGTTTTTCAACTATCAACTGAATTCTTAAAACTTGCACATGAATTAACGTCATCGAGTGTTTTGAATTATGTATTGGATCTTTGCTCATGTGCTCTTAATTCTCGATATGCTGAATAGGATATGAAATGTTTTGAGTAGAATATCTGAATTTCAGCATGAATACACACGATTTCTGCATACCTACACTCCCGGTCAAAAGTGTTTGAACACCCTTAAATACGGGCAAAAACGTAATTATTATATCAAACGACCAAGACTGTGAAAAAATTCATGTTTGTTATAGGTGTTTAATGTATCCAATATAAGAAATTTATGTTTCTTCTGATATTCGATCTTCCATAACCATGAAAATGGTGGATTTCCTGGACCATATACAAATACACCACACCCACTTTTTGATATGTTCTTATGTTGTTTATTATTCAATGCTCATTATCACTATGTAGCCTTAAAGAACATTTTCAGGTAAAAAGTTTTCCAACAAATATGCAGTTATGTATTTAAACAACGTTTATTATGTGCAGAAGAAAGTACACAATATGTTTAGCACGCCATATTTTCAAATGCGATAAATGCAATTCTTTTTGAGTTTTTTAGATATATGTATGTAAAATATAAATCCAAGAAATATGGCGCAAATGATGAACGGTTCTCAAGATACGGCTGGTTAAACGTTTGGTGCGCAAACACTTTTGACTGGGAGTGTACATAATAATAATAATCATAATATAAAATACTTGGTAGAGCGCCCTACAACATGTTTTCAGAGCGCTGTACAAAGCAAAAACAATATATAAAATAGTACATCAAAACATAATAAAAATGACAAAAATCACAAATTTCTTACTGACCCGTTTGATTCAAACAAGATGGAGATGTCTCCTTTAGAATTGATATCCATATTTCCATGACATGTTCCAATTTCTATATTCTCATTTAGAATAGATTACCCATGAGATATTTTTATGATATGTGCCCCGTCATATCTAAAGGTACCTTAATACCGGCATAGTATATTACGAGATACGGGCCATTGAAGCTGAGCATAGTCAAAAATCACGTCCAAGGTCAAATTTCTAATTTTATCGCAAACGTTTCCTTTGGAGAGTATATAATCACATTAAACAGGTTCCAAAATCCAAAACATTGGAAAAAGGTGTAAATATCCGAGGTAAATATCCCCTCTCCATCCAAGATTTTATAGAAAAATTGTGGATTAAAGGTTCTAATTATCAATTAGTTTAATAAATTAATTATAAATTTATTGATTTTTTTTTCCAAAACAAAGTTAATGAATTTACTGGTATGACTTACTCAACATGTGTGCAAAATTTGGTGATGATACGACTTTGGTAACTACCCGTTGCTATGGAGATTCAATGAAGCACTATTTATGTGCAGAACAAAATAGGTAAATTTAAGTACACAAACTTAAAACACGATTTTCTCAGAACTACCTTTTTCCGACTCAGCCATAGGCCTTTCAGAGATTTGACTGTAACTTTGCAACCGAACATCCTAAAAACAAAAGGAAGGTGTCATTTTAAAGCTTGAAATTTTTAGCTTTAAGATTAGACCAAAAAATTGATTTTGATTTTGCCACCCTTAAGGTACCTTTTGATATGACGGGTCACATATGTCCTTTTATATATTGCAGATTCCTCAACAAGACTACACAGCAGCAATAAGCACCATCCTAGAGGGCCCCAAGATGAGGTGGTACACGCTATGGTACAACCGCATCTTCAGCATGGCGATGTCGATTCTCCTCTGTATCCTCATTCTGCTTGGCTTAATTGGCAATCTTAGCAACTTCAACCGTGACACTGATGGTAGTCTTCACGTAGGCTGGGCAGTTCTTATAGGCATCGTTCTATCCAGTCTGGTAGTGGTACTTCTGCATATAATAGCACATTTTGAGACAGTTAAGGTAGGTCTTATTCGCCTCTTGATCCTTATCCTTCTTGGCTTGATTGTCATCCTTAATCACTGATGGAAGTCTTCACGTAGATTGAGCTGTTCTTATAGGCATTGTGCTATCCAGTCATGGCGCATTTTGAGAGAGTCAAGGTAGGTCTAAAAATATATTATGAAGACATTTGATTTTGCAAGAGATTTAATTTTGCAAACTTGGGAGAGGTGCTAGAATTTACAGGATGGCCTCTCATGGATTTCTATTTATATTATTTTCTGAAAGACATTCACATTGTCCATCAGAATTCCTGGCCTTTGTTATATTTGGTATAATTTTTTATTCAGAGTTTGTCGATATACATCGCACAACGTTCATCAATGCGCACTTTTACATGCACTATTCCTTATGCATTGCCCATGTGAAGACTATGTGTCGATGGACGATGTGCATTGCCCATGTGAAGTCTGCGTGTCGATGGACGAAGAACTATGCATATTGTCAGACTCTGAATAAACCATAAGGAAGTTGGCTGTAATTGGCAACATGGTATTTTTAGACCATTTTGCATTATGTCATAATAAATGGTAATGATTTTTTGAATTTAGAAGCAGGTGCCATTTTCGATTCAAGATCTGAAAATTTAAATGCAAAATTTGACAGTTGAAAGTCAGACTCTCACTATGTAATAATGCAATGTGTGGGTGTATTATAGCTGAATTTCTCTGTGCCAAACATGATTTAGCTTATCATATTTCACCACAATTCTTTTGAGAAGTAGTCTCCAATTGAGGATGTCAAGTTCACCATAGCAGAAATCTTCTAAATGTTGAACATAATCTTACTTTTGTTAATGTTGATAGACACCCACTCATGCACTCCTGCAGATTTAAAAAATCATTTCCCTTTTTTTTCAATTGTTTTTAAAAGTAATCAAGTATTTTAGCACATATATCACTTTAAAGACTTTTGATTTAACATGTCTGTAAATGTTTTAAGTTAAATAACCCAGTTATCTATTCAGATAAGGGTATTACCAACTGCATTTTTAAACTTGCTCCTGTTGCAAATGATTTAGTTTTTTTCTGAATTAAGTAAATTGCATCCTTTTAAAAGTACTGGTTTGGACAATATACCGGCTAAATTTCTCAGGGATGGGGCCTCTGTGCTAAAAGATCCCATTACCTCTATTATTAATTTGTCTATTTTAACCAATTCAGTTCCTAATGACTTGAAGTGTGCACGTGTTACTCCTCTTTTTAAAAAAGGTAGCAGGTCAATGGTTGGTAATTATAGGCCCATCAGCATACTAAATGTAGTCTCCAAAGTTCTTGAGAAGTCTGTGTACAGTCAACTTTACCAGTATTTATCCGATCATCATCTTCTTTATTCTCATCAATCTGGATTTAGAGGTACCTACTCTACAGACACCTGCCTTATTCATCTCACTGATCATGTGCGTTCACAGATTTCTCAGGGCAACTACACTGGTATTGTGATGTTGGACCTACAGAAAGCATTCGACACGGTCAACCATGATATTTTGTGCAATAAACTTCGTGCAATGGGGATTGAATCAGTGGACTGGTTTAGGTCTTACCTGGGTGGAAGACAGCAGATTGTATGTGTTAATGAATCCAACACCAAGCCTATGCCAATTAAATGTTGTGTGCCCCAGGGCAGTGTCCTCTTATTTCTCTGCTACGTCACTGACATGCCCATCAGTGTTGACTGTAAGTTATTACTATATGCAGATGATAGTGCATTGCTTATTGATGGGAAAGATCCAAAAGAAATATCTCACAAGCTCAGCAAAGAATTGGATTCATGTCAACAGTGGCTTATTGACAATAAGCTGTCTCTTCACCTGGGTAAGACCGAGGCCATTCTATTCAGTTCACAAAGGAAATTGAAAAAAACAATCTGATTTTAATGTCATGTGCAATAATAAACCCATCCAGTCTACTGACTCTATTAAGTATCTTGGTATAACATTAGATCAGTGCTTATCAGGTGAATCAATTGCTAATAATGTTCTTAAAAAGGCTGGTGCAAGACTCAATTTTTTATACAGACAAGCTCAGTTTCTTGATCAAAAAACTCGCAAAACTTTAGTTTCTGCTTTAATTCAGTGTTATTTTGATTATTCTTGTTCATCTTGGTTTTCTGGTCTTTCTCAAAAAATTTAAAAACAAACTTCAAGTCATGCAAAACAAAATTGTTAGGTTTACTCTTGGTATGGACTCACGGACTCATGTTGGACAGGATGAGCTTGATAAGCTTGGGTTTTTAAACACTGATGACAGAGTAAAGCAATTAAAGCTTAACCATGCTTTAAAAAAATTTTAATAACATGTCGCCAGATTACCTGAGTGATCATTTTTTAAAGATTTCTGAAAGACAGGGGTATAAGACCACGGATAGCCATCTCAATTTTGTGATTACTAAGTTTCGTGGGCAGATTGGTAGTACCACCTTCCAGTTCACTGCAGTCAAGGCCTGGAACTGCCTCCCTAGCGATATCAAATCCATCAATAGCTATGCCAACTTCAAAAAAGAAGTTAAAGCTCATCTTGCCACAAAAGCAAGGATGAGAGAGGGAGGTAGTTCTGGTACATGACTGTTTTGTTTTTCATATGGTTGCTTTGTTCCTGATTCCTTCTTTTTTGTCATTCATGTTTTGTTCCTCGTGTAGGACCCCAATGGAAATAAGCTTTTGTGGCTTTTTGGGCTATCCTCGGTCTTATCAACATGCTTTCTCTTTTTTTTTCTTGTTTGTTTTTAAATAATTTACTGTTCTTTTAATAAATATATACAGGGTGTCCAAAAATTAACTACCCATTTTTAAATGCTTATATCTTTAAAATCAGGATTCGCATGGCAACTATAGACATATGTATTGATAGAGGAAACTTGTTTAATTTTTTTGGTACCAAACATTATGCAATCCGTTAACGTCTAAGATAGCAAGAAGGTCTGAAAGTTCAAAGTGGTTGAGCCAATATACCATACAGTGTTGATATTCTTCTGCCACTTCACTATGATGACATGATGCCTCATACAGCTAAACGGTTTAGAATGGCTTTATTAATTAAC
>JXSR01S016635.1:51172-67976 GCA_000969725.1 Ophiothrix spiculata | reverse complement strand
ATGATTCTCCTGTCTTCAAACATTGATCCCTCCTCTACATGTGACTCGCACATTTGTTTTTCTTCTCAGTATGAAAGTAGGCTTTTTACGTTTGACGTAATTTACGTTGAAAATGATTTTCAAAAATGGCAATTATATCATGTTTGGTACCAAATTAATTATACAAGTTTCCTCTATCAAAACATATGTCTATAGTTGCCATGCGAATCCTGGTTTTCAAGTTATTAGCATTTAAAAATGGGTAGTTAATTTTTCGACACCCTGTATACGTATCGTAAATGCCTTTTAAAGAAGATGTATGTTGATGGACTGAATAAATATGAAATGAAATATGAAATATGATGTCAGTCAGTGTAATTTTGAATTATCATACTAAATATTTTTCTTCAATATGATATGTTCGGTAAACATATTTTTCTTCAATATAATATGTTCGGTAAACATTTAGGAATTCCTCATATTTTGTACTTATTTATTAAGGATTTCACTAGATATTGTAAATGCTTAATAAATAACATGTTTGCAAAACTCATGGAGTCACAATTGTAGAGATGGTAGTTAATTTTTTATATTAATTTAAAACATTTTCTTTCAAAGTAATTTGGTGTTATTAGTAAATTGTGTTCCAGTTTTATTCATATTTACACAACATATTGTAAATAAGATGTGTTGATAAGGTATTTGCTAAAGTCAAATAACCTAGAGAAATTAGTGGAATTTTGGATTGTTGTACAAAACATCTTCCTTCAAAGTAATGTTATGTTTTCGGTATTTTTTGTTATCATTCCCTATATTGAATACATCCGAACTAATTGATTTATATTAGGATTTTAAATATCATTTGATAAGATGTATCATAAATAGCATGTTTAAGTTATATAATATAAAAGTAACCTAAGAAGTTTGCGTAACTTAAGATTATCATACAAAACATTTTCCTTCAAAGAAATGTTGATATATTCAGTAAATTGCTGAGGTATTATTTATATTACTAGATGCAATACATGATTCTGCATGGTTTGGGTTAATTTCAAGTTACAAGCTCTGTCAGCCTTTTTTTTTTTAAAGAAAAACTCTATTTGGTTACCAACATAAAATTGTTGTCAGAACCCAACCACATATAGATTATAGAAACTGACACCTATTTCCCCATATTTTCTCAAGAAAACAAATTTTCAATAAAAGGTTACATATTTGTAGCATGAAAAATAATAGAATATTATTTCCATGTTTGTAGTAACAGATATTAGTCAAGGATTCTTATTAACTAAAAATCTGATGTTTGAACGAGTTAACTGGGGGAATGAGATCCTGGAATACATAATAACTTTTCATTTAAATTATAATTATAAATAAGATATATAAACAGATATAGATGTCATATTTTTTTTGAATTAAAAAAGACTCTTAAAAACATTTTAATATGTTTTTGAGTAGTAAAGCAATGTGCTTGCTCTCATCTCCTGGTAATTCAGCATTGACAGTTATTATCAACAGCGGATCAGATTACTGCAAATAACCTGAGTATGTTGAGATGAAAATGCGCACATGGTGACACATTGAAATGGCAATCTGGGTAAGTGTTGGACAAGAGTCAATTAAAGGGATGTCTCAAAGGCTTGGTATCAAGATGGGATTTTCATTGGAAAGGGGGAAGTAATCACAAAGATTTTGTTTTATAGGTCTCCTGAGGAATTTCAAAAGACTTGTGGCCTTCCTACAAAAGGAAAATACTCTCTTTCTTCCTCCCTCTCATTTGGATTTTAGTAGCACTGGTTTAGTGTCATGTCTCTTACCTCCTAACCCGAACACTTTTGACCACTTCTTTGTTTGAAAACTATCTCCTCGGAAATCTGCAAGTCAAAATTGGCAGATTTTCACCTAGATTCGAACCCACAACCTCCCATTTCCCAGTCCAATGTCAAGCCACTGAGCAGGTGCTGCCATGGCAGGGATTACGTGATCATTGCTAACTCGGGTCTATGGTGTATTTGGACTTAGATGAATTTCTTAACTTTGTGGAATGGGGTATTGTGAGAAACAGCGGGGTTAGGATTAATGTCCAACAATATCCATACTGGTATTAAGCTTTGCCATCAGATGAGATATGGCACTATATACTTCTAGGATTTTAGAAAAAAGTTGCCTAGATATGGAATTCAGAATGAGAAATATGCTCACATTTACAGAGTACAACAAGTTGACTAATGTCAAAATATAAGCTCCATTTAACTTTTGTTGAAGTGAATCAGTATGCTGGTTGATTGATATCAGGTTTCTATCATCTTTGAATTTGCATGTACGAGCATTTTTATTCCTAATTGTAGGAAAAAAGAACACATTTTATCTCAAACAAAGCTAGTATTGAATTACTGAAAACTTCAGAATTATGAAAGTACTTTGAATCATAAATTTGATCATAAATGCTGTTCAGTGACTTACAATTTGATATTTGGAGTTAATTGATTTTTTTTCCCATAATTTTGAAGACTTTTAGAAAAAAATGATGAAAACACCTGTTTAGCCTAAAGGGATGAAGATATTATCTTACTTCAAATATATTTTGAGACAGAAATGGGAAAAAAGATAACCTATTTCAATAAAGTTTCAAAGTGTCAAAGTAGCTTATAAAGGCAGCGCATAAGAATGTATTCAGCTGTGCCATGCTGCGTTCATCTCGCATCACTTAAAACAAAATGTATCTTTCTCTGCCAGCTATTTTGATAGTACTTTTGATGTTCTTTCCCCATTGTGCATACGAATATCAATTTTTCATGTCATTTTAATAGAAGTATAGGATAAGGAACTTTCCATTTCAGTTAAAGCTAAAACAACATGTGTAAGCTGAACATATAACTGAACCAGCTCTTTTAATTTGATATGTTTAGTTTTAATTTGTGCATTTATAAATTATAAGGAAAGAAAAGATGATTTAATTACAGATATGTTTCAGAAATTAATTTGAAACTGTGCTTGAATACAAAAAGATAAAATAATAACTTGATATGCTTTTATAAGTTATAAGCAAAGAAATGATGATTTAATTACAGATATCTGATTCAGAAATAAATTTAAAACTGTGCCTGCTTCAAAAATGTATTATGCAATTAATAGGGTGAAATAAATTGGATGGTTAAAAGTATGTTCCTATTTGACAAAATATTTTGACATTTGATGGCTTTTGTTGTGATTTGACAAAATTGCCTATGTTGCAACATGTTTTTTTTATCTGCCTCACACTTTGATGATTATCAGCAAAAAGGGTCAATTAGTTGAAAAACTAATTTTGAGGGAATTGAGAAAAAGGTCAAAAGTTTGGCAGATGTGTATTCTTCTCTTGCGAAGGGCAAGACTTGAGAGAAAATAAAATCTGCGACCTTCGGTTTATTAAGCTGATGCTCCAGTGGCGTAACTCCTATGGGCTCGTGGTGGGCAAACCCGCGGGCACCCGGGTTAGGGGGCACCCTGAGTTGACCACACAAAAAAAAGGGAGGGGGGAAAGGGAAAAGGAAAAAAGAAAAAGGAAAAGGAAAAAAGGGAAGGAAAAAGGAGAGAGAGAGACAGAGAGGGAGGGGAGGGGAGAGGCAGTACTGGGGAGAGGGAGGGGAGGGGAAATAAGGCACCCAATCGGGACTCGCTCCGTCACTCGGGTGCCCTTTAAACGTTCTTTCAGTGAAATTCAGTGAAAAGGCTGAAAGGCAGCAGTATACGGAACTACGGTCTACGGAGCACCTCATCGTATAGGTGCCCTTTCAAGAAAAGGCACCCAATCGGCACTCACTCAGGTGCCCTTTAAATACAATGAAATGTCAGAAGTACAGAACTACATTACTAGCTACTACAGGGCACCCGATTTGAAATTGAAATGTTAAACTGCTATAATGCTATTGGCTTTGCTACACGACGGGCGAAAAATAGCGTCCAACCGTCTTGATATCTTTATCTCTCTCTATGATAATAATATGGTATATCCCCCCTCCCTCCAACTTTCATCGTCGTGAAAGTCACGATGTAATTTTTTCGCCGACGTGCTTGAAAAGTTGAGTCAAAATGGCAGTCGTACAAAACTGCTGCGGAAACAAACCTATAGTATGATATTATTTTATGTTTGAAACACTGTCTTTATAGTCTTGGTACTTTTCCATTGAAAATGCAGCAAAAAACCCAGAGCTCGAGCGCGCTTCGCATTTTCGCGTCTCGCGCCAGCGGTTCTATATTTAGGGGCACTTTTATAAAACTGCCCCCAGGCACCCGCTACCAAAGTTACGCCGCGATGATGCTCTTATCAATTATGTAACTCCTATTGTATGTGATTACCAATAGGAAAGCGCGGACATCCTGTTTACATCTGGGACATTTGTCCAATATAGCGCAGTGAAAACAATTCCCGACTCCCCATTCAACTCAATGGAGAAAATGAGAGCTCTCGGGAATTTTGATTGATTCTAGCAAATTTTCAAAATATTTCGATTCCAAAATCATGTGAGATATGTGGAATTAAATCCACAACAAAATGACAAACACCTCATCATTTCAGAGATTTCCTTCTCGTTAAAAAAGAAAGAAAATGAGGGAATGCCTGGTTGAAGTATTGATTGTTTTCACCGTGCACAAAGTTCAACACGAGTAATTCTTTTGATTTACAAGCATCCACTCACAATTGTATTTATTATAGATATGCAAAGATAATTATTGCAAATCTAACCATTTGAAACACAGGTGATGAATGTGCCAAAATGGAACTGCTGACATAATATCATTGTGTATCATAGCAGGTTTACATTTATATAATGATGTTGCAGTTATGCATGATTGTTTGTGCATTCAATATTCACATGGAGTTGTTTTTGCATGACATGTACACAGACAGATTATTCATCATGCTCAGATAATGACTCCTGGTGACAGGCGAGTCTATTTATCCCATTAGGCTTGGTTCATTAGAAGTATACGGTATACGATATGCGTTATACGCTACCTGGAGAGGCAATCATATGTATAGTGATGAGGATTATCTCTGTCAGATAGAAATATGAGTGCCTCCCCCAGGAGCATATAGTGAATACCGTATACCATATACTAATATGTTAACACAGTCTTAGATGTGATGCTGTGATCTGGGAAACATATCACATGGTTTGCTATGACTGTCTATAATGGTTTTGCAATTTCTAGCCCATCTACTCCGATAAGAATTGGCAAAGCATGTTTTCACCTGGATTCGAAGGCAGAACCTAAGCTTCCTAAATCATGTTTACCATTAGATTTTATTGCGGTAGGGTTAGTAGTACTTAACCCTGTCACCAAGTTGCTGGCCGGGCAGCAATTTGGTCACTGTATATAAATACTTGTCTATAATAACAAATCTGTTATGAGATTGTGGTCAGATGGGTTAAGTAGTACTTCTATTAACCATATCTGGCCTGAGGGATTTCCATTTCTGGCATATCTCCTCAGAAAGGTAGAGATGAAAGAAGCATGTATTCACCTTGATTCAAACTCGGGACCTAAATCGTTTATATTATTAGCAGGCCACTACTGAGTCGTTTCCTGGGCAGCGATTTGATCACCGTATATAACCTACGTCTCTTGACATATATGGACTTGTAGGTTTCACCCATAGATTAAAGAAAGTACAGATAGGAAACAGGTCTATTTGCACCCTAAAATTTCGGCTAAGTTAGGGGATTGTGCCACGCGAGCGCCATGTCTAGACCGCTACTATTACTTGACTACAATGCAATACGCATCTTACATTTTTCCGCCAAATTGTGCGGAAGTAAAGACAACGCTTGACTGGCTCGATAGCTGCATTCTCTGTCAAATTACCATTCTGTTGCCAAAGTACGGTTTCACCATATGATAGGAGTTTCCCGTATCATATCACATACATTGTAACACAAGTTGATAATATATGTCTATCTATTTTTTGTTTCAGTTGAATGCTCACATCTAGGCCCATCTAGCGAGAGCCAGCATCAGGTTTTGTCGACATAATGTGTTGATAATATATCTCTCTGTGTTTTGTTTGTTTCAGTTGAATTCTCACATCGAAACCCATTTAGCCAGAGCCAGTATCAGCCTTTGTCGACATAATGTGTTAGTTGGGATGACAGATGGCTTTATATCATGCAATAACAGGGCGGTTGTATCCTTGAATAGAAATTGGTGTAGGGTAATTAATTAACACTTGTAAGCTGATACCAGTATTTTTTATTTTTGGTAAGCTGATTATAAAATTTACAGGCATGATGATAGAGATGAAAACAGGTTATTCAGAACCAAATTGTTGGGTGAAGCTGGAGCAGGAGTGATGATGAGTAGGTCTATAACAGACTTGATTTGGATGGGAACAAGTTGATGGATATATTTACTCAAAATAGAAAAATAAAAAGGATTTGGGCAATATGTGTACCCTGAAACCATGGCCCATATTCATGAAACACTGCTAACTCAAGTTGGCTGCTAACCTATTATTGAATACCTGTCAAGATTTGACAGGTAGACAAAGAGTTAGCGGTGTTTCATGAATATGGGCCCAGAACTTTATGACCTATAGGCTAAAAAAGAGACCTGTAACTACAGGGGAAAGATACACTTGTGACTTTACAGGAGACAAATTAAATGTAGGTCCTACGAGATGAGGAAAAATTGCTGAAGGGATAGTGTTATGAAGTTTGTATGAGATAGTTTTAATCTTATGTGATATGGTGCATAGTACTGAATTTATAGAAAAATAGTAGACCTATTCCTTGATTGCAGGATGAGAAAGACTAGGCCTTATTAAAAATAAAATGAAGTGTATGGGATGATTATGGCATTAGTGTATATATGTGCATTAGAAATGAAAAGCATCACAATGATAAACAGGATCAAAACAAATTAGCATTAAAATATCCCAAGTATAGTTTGATAAAATCAAATTCAAAATTGTGAGGTCCTACATCCCCTATAGGGGTGTTTTCTGATTTCTGTCTCAGCAAAAATGTTTTAATAAAAGCAAGGTATATTTTGAGCTCTCTTTCATCTGTCAATTTGGTTTGCTGGTGCCAAATTTTCACAACCACAATCAAAAGCTATAAGCTTTAATACAATAGTAATTGAAATTTGGACTTGCAGTTCTTAATTTATCTAAAAATAACATTATAAATAAAATGACATATCATGACAGACATTGCATAAGAAAACTTTATAGAACATTCCTAGGTCAAATTGCACTTAGCAGAGACACGGCATTGAATGAATCCCCCTGTAGCCCAGGAATTACCGCTGCATTACCTATTTCTTGTACTCCAAAGGGGATGTCTTCTTAGATTGTGTCTTATATTACTTCTGGGGAAAGTGGTTTTCTTATGCTTTCCCTTGTACATATTTCAATTGAAGAGACCTGAATGCTGATGTTGATAATTTGTTATGCAAATCAGTTATGCACTGAAGAAATATTCATTCTTATTTATCTAATGTTTCATTTCAGATACAATGTTTTTTCATATAAGATTTGATTTAAAATCTCATATACAACTCTCTTGAAGGAGCTTGGTCCAATTTTTCAAAAAGTAGTTTTCAAAGTCATATGACAAATACCCACTCAAGAGGTCTCAATTTCAAATTTCAGCTGAATCGGTCAAACTGTTTTGATTTTATGGGCAATTTTGTATTTCAGAGCTGCCTATATGTTACTGTGTAAAATTAATTTTGTTTACCATAATTAGACACACTTTCATATATATCACACATTTCAAAAATTCGGTGTCAATATCATTTGTTACGTTCTTTGGTCCACAAAAACCTTCCAGTGTCCTTTTCTCTTCCAATATTAATTCAGTATCCATGACTAGTTTACTAATAAAAAGCACTTAAAAAGAAAAATATTTAAGTAACTCGATTTTTTCATTTTTTTCCCCCAACTAGATTGGCACCCAATTTTTTGGAATGAGCGATATCTCCAAAACGGAACATAACTCATTCATTAAGTTTCACATACCTTGAGAGAAAAATGTGAGCAATATTTTGGTACCAAAATCTCAAAAAGTTTGAAAAAAAGTTTAGGTAATCGATTAAGATTGATATAAGAATAAATTGATATAAATCTCTTTTTTTTTTTAACTTTTGCCTCATCTTAATTCTTTCAGTGCAGGGAGAATTAATCAATTCTGTGTTCAAATTGATTTGTCCAACCTTACAAGATATTTCATCAAATGTAAGTAAGTGAGTGAGGGTGCTGTTGATGTTTCAACATGAGCCATCTTTTCAAAATAAGCATTTTAAATCAGTTGCAAACAGTTATCTTTCTTTTGAAATTTGTCAAGCATTGCAATTATAAAGTCTCCTTGGGTATAATTGTAAACAACAATACAGCATGGTAGTTGAATTTACACACAGTGGAGCCCCGTAATCTTGATTTTCATTTGATTTATAGTTAACTTACACTTGCATCTAGTCTGATTTGGTTTTGTTACATTTGTTTTAGAAATAAGTTGAAAATCAGTATAAAATACCTGTAAATCTCTTGTATGTCTGCAAAACATTGAGCAAACATAATATAAGGTCTGTTTAAATAATAGGCACACTTTTTTTAACAAAAATAGTCAAGAATCCATGTTCAGGAGAGTATTAGCTTTGCTGGTGCCAATTATCTTTGAGATGTACTCTATTTTTATTCCACAAAATAAGGCAATGGGACGACAGGTACCAATATGATATATTTGCCCAAATCTATGTCTCCCACTTTCAAATTCATCAGGTTTAACACAGATTTTACATGAGATCACTCTGAAGAATAAATTGACCAAAGTCCATATTTAGGATAACCCACAATGCTACTCTATAAACAAGGGAATTAACTCTGTATTACCTGTATCCTGAATATACTACACAGCTTCTTGTATTTCTTAAGGGAAATTTTGAAGTTTTCTTATCTACATATTCAGTAATCAACCTGCATATACACTCCCAGTCAAAAGTGTTTACACACGCTTAAATACGGGCAAAAATGTAATTATAACAAACGACCAAGACTCTGAAAAAATTCATGTTTTTATAGGTGCATAAATGTATCCTATATAAATAATCTATGTTTCCTCTGATATTCAATCTTCCATAACCATAAAAATGGCCGATTTCCTGGACCATATACAAATACACCACACACACTTTTTGCTATGTGCCTATGTAGTTTATTAGTTCAGTGCTCGTTATCACCGTGTAACCGTAAAGAACATTTTCAGGTTGTAAGTTTTGCAACAAATGTGCAGTTATGCATTTAAACTACGCTTTTGAATGTGCAGAAGAAAGTATGCAGTATGTTTAGCACGCCATATTGTCAAATGCGGTAAATGCAATTCCTGTTGAGTTCTTTAGATCTATATATGTAAAATATAAATCCGAAAAAAATATTACGTAAATGATGAACGGTTCTCGAGATATGGCTGGTTAAAGGTTTTGTGCGCAAACACTTTTGACCAGGAGTGTATAGATGTTAATAATTTGTTACCTAAACATGTCATGCATTAAAGAAAGTGTTAAACTTACTTGCACAGGAAATAAAGCAAATCATGTGCATAGATAATATTTTGTTAAATGGGGACTTAGAGGGAGTTTTGTATCCAATTGAAGAAGCGAAAGCCCTTTTAAAGCAAAGAATGATTGAAGCATCACAAGCTTCCCTGTGTTTCAAGGGCAGTGTCTTGCACTGCTTCTTGTATAACTTCAGGGATTTTTTTGGTTTTCTCTGTCCACATTCAGTGTTCAGGTACTTGTATTTATTTAGATGTCTGTAATTTTGTTATATAAATATTTAGAAAAGCTTCATTGCGAAGCGTCATTTTGAATTTGTGGTCAATTAAAGTTGGTGATTATTATAACTTCCTGTATATCCTGCATTTACAAAATTTCACTTCAGATCCATTGTGAAATAAGCAATATTTGGTAGATGTAAAATTCACTATTTTCCTTTATTTTGTTGAACTATGCTTCTTTCATCGTAACTTGATGTGTTTTATTTTTGTTCTTGGTCTTGTTTCTCAAAAATTTAACTATAGGTCTGTTTTGAAGTATACAAAATTTGTATGTGAAAATACTTATCGTGCTTATGTCCTGAACTGCAACTAAGCCTAATTTATTGTGTTTCTCTTCTGCCTGAGATAATTACTTCATGCATCTTGCGTCTTCAAAATGTCAGTTATGATCTATTATGAAATATATCCAAAATTTAAGAATACCAAGAAATGATAATACTACACTGAAATTCCTTTACTTTATTATCCAAAGACTTGCCTAGGAGCCTGATTTATATTATTTATATTGAATATAATGTTATGGTGGAATTACAAATAGGAAGCTATTATCAAATTTAATTTTGCTTACGTTAAGATCAGAAAAATATTGATAGATAACATGTCTTAGATGGTAGAATAGATAGTATCTCTAATTTGATTATTTGTTCTTTTCAAGCCGTTTATACTTGTAAGTAGGGAAAATGTTTGCCAACCAACATGTAGTTGGTTTAATTGTTGTCTGTGAAAATATTGTTTATATTTGTCCCCCTAGTTTTAAAAATAGATGATAGTTGATGTCTTGGCCCTGCGTTGTCTCCTGTTGTTGTCTGTATGGAAAGGTATAACATTTGCTGGTAACTTCTACATACTTTGATGGATAGAAACAGGATGAAAACGATCTGAAAAGGAGCACCCAATTCAAATACAATTCTGTGATATTTCGGAATTGGTCCATTGATAAGTTGATAACTGAGTAAGAAATTTGGTATAGGGAAAAAAATCTTAAGTTTTGGAGGAACAGCCGCATCAAAATGTTTTTAAGATACCCCTGCCAGTATTGCCGGTATACATTTGTGTGCTTTAAATGGTTGTTGAACTCTTACTGCACCATATGAGCTTAAACCATGACTTTGAAATGGTTAAGAGCTATATATAATATGTTGTGCTTCCCCAGACTTGTAAGAAGACTTTAGAGTTTTTCAAATGGATGAACTTTAACTGCACCATAAAAGCTTTAAACCATGACTGTCAGATGGTTAAGAGCTGATATGTTATGCAGCACTTTACAGCAAATGTTTTATAAATGCATGAGAGATGAGAATTGAAATGCTCACCGGTATGTGATGTTTTGCCCTCATCCCATGAATATGGATGGATTTCATGGAGTACAAGTGCTTTTCAAAATCTACTTGATTCAAATCTTGAAACTAGTCATACATGTTTTTTTTTAATAATTGAAAATCCATTTATTTTCAAAGTTGATGTGTTAATTACACTATGGCAATAAGTTACATGGGACTCTGTCATTAAAATTAAAACTAAGAAGTTTTCCAAAGTTAGATGTTGATGTCATGGAATCGAGACTTGGCCTGCAAGATAGTGTGCAAAGACTAATATACTTTTGTGTTTTGTTGTTGTTTTTAAAATGCATATTACTTAAAGCTGCACTATATGCCTCTGACTTGCCTGTTTGTAATACTTGTTCAAGCCATAGCAGGCATTGCATAAGAAAAATTTATAGAACATTCCTAGGCCAAATTGCATTTAGCAGAGACACCCGTAAGCCAAGGAATTACCGCTGCATTACCCATTTCTTGTACTCCAAAGGGGATGTCTTCTAAGATTGCATCTTATTACTTCTGGGAAAGTGTTTTTCTTGTGCTTTCCCTTACACATATGTGTATTTCATATGTACAGCCTTGAATGCTGATGACAATAATTTGTTATATGCAAATCAGATGCACTGAAGAAATATTAATTCTAATTTATGTTTTGTTCCAGATCAGATTTTCCCCATAAAAAGTATTAAATATAGTTAAAATCACAATAGTACTCTTTTGAAACAAAGTGTCTGAAAATTTCAATATTATCACATTTAGCTAAGAGAAAAATTAAAAGTTTGATTGATATAAAAATCTTGATTTTTAGGTTTTGCCCTATTTTAATCCTTTCAGTTTAGAGATAGTGCTTATTGTATATGTTAAAATAATTCAGCCAAACAAAAATTTCTTAGACAATCTGAACAAAAGTAAAGGGTAGGGTTGCATTGAAATACATTTTTTTTTTGATCTATAGTTTACTTACACATGCATTTATTCTGATTTGGTTTTATAACATTTGTTGTACAAATAAATTTAAATTTTAGGAACACTTGAATAATCGGCATGAAATACCTAGAAATCTTATGTTAGTCCATAGACACTGTACAAACATCCCGTTAGTATTCAAATAAATTGGTGCTTTGTTTTAGGAATGAATTTATAAAGGATCCATGTTCAGGAGAGTATTAGCTTTGCTGGTTCCAATTATCTTTGAGATGCTTTCTATTCTGTTTTTACAAAATAATTAATTAAAAATAAATTCCAATATTAAATTCATTAGTTTCAACACAGGTTTCACAAGAAATCCTACTAAAGCATATATTGACCAAAATCCATATAAAGTCAGGATAACCTATAATGCTACCCTAAAAACAAGATAATTAACTCTGTGTTACTTGTATCCTGTTTGTATTATACCACTTCTTGTATTACTTCTGGGAAAGGTTGAAGTTTTCCTTTCTACATATTCAGAATTCACGACCTATGTTGATAATTTGTTACATAAACATGTCATGATTTGTCTTATGCCACTTCTTGTATAACTTTAGGGAAAAGTTTTCCTTTCAACATATTCAGAATTCACGACCTATGTTGATAATTTGTTACATAAACATGTCATGCTTTGAAGAAAGTTTTAAAACATTCATCTTTAGATGTTTTTGTTACATCATACAGGTACCAAAATATCAGTTTAGTAAATCATAAGTGTAGATGATATTTTGTTATACAGTGTGTCCCAGAAAGAAGTTATCAAGATTTCAATGCCACACAATTCAAAAAACCAAATTATTACAGACAATGAAACTTAGTGACAATCATGCCTGATGTCTTGACTTGCTGTGGTGTAAAAATGTTTGTGTAAGTTGTAAAATTTCCATGGCGATTTGCAGCATAACCATGTAATGAAGAACGCCATTATTACAGACATAATCATGATAATATTTGTTCAGTTATAAGTGTCTTTGTTTTCAAGATTATTTTAACTTAAATCTGGTTCCTTTTTATATGTAAAAATCATTTAATATATTTTATTAGGTAATCGTTCAGAAAAATCATTTAGCAGGCCATTTGAAAGCATGCTAAAGGGCTGGTTGCAGTGGTTGTAGGAATGTGGTAATTCAAAGCAAACGTAACACCTCATTTGTCAATGGAGAAAAGACTTTCATGATTGACCAATACCTGGAAAGTGTAGGTATCATTGAAACAACGGAAAGATTTATTTAATATTTCCAGGAGCCAGATATCCTCACCGCACAAGTAGCCCATCTTACAAATGTCACAAATATTTAGCTTATGGTATCAGATGACAGAAGGAACTGCAAAAAAGAAGTGTTTGGACGCCAAGGTAGAATCCGAGTTAACATTCAGCTGAACCTTTACTAAGAAGCAACATGCGAAACAAAACAGAAATGTTGGTAAAGATGACATCCTTGCTCGCATACTTCCGCTGCAAATTATCACTAAATATTTACGACCTCTCCAAACTGGTAAAAGTGTCCAAATTCCTCTGGAGCTTCAAACGCTCACTTCTAGAAAATTAGATAATGAATTTTATTCATTTTTACATCAAAGCAAGGGCGACATCAAGCTTGATTGTCACCAACTTTCACTCTCTAGGATAATTTAGTTTTGGAATTATGTGGCATTGAAATCTTGATAACTTCATTCTGGGACACACTGTATGTTGACTTTTGAGGAAGTTTTGTACCAAACTAAAGTAATCTGGAATCTATACACAATAGTACTTTATTGCAGCATAATATACGGCAAAATGCACAGTAAGCCACGGGGACTAGGAATCGTGAGTGAAACCCCATAAGCAAACGAAATTATTGCCGCATCACAAGATCCCCTGTGTTTGAAGGGCAATGTCTTGTACTGCATCTTGTATTACTTCAGGGTTATTTTGGTTTTCTCTTTTCCATATTAAGTATTCAGTCACTTGTATTTATTTAGATGTCTGTAATTTTGTTACATAAATATGTATGCATTTAGGAAAGCTTCACTGCTTGCCCTCAGTCTGAATTTTGTGGTTTGTTTATGTTGCATGTTGGGATAAGTATCTCCTATAGTTTTGTGTCTTTAGATTTTTGATTTAGATCTTTGTTGTGGAATATACCAAATTTGATGCATGAGAAAATGATTCATAATTTTGCTTTATTTCTATCAAAGTAATCATTAAGCTTATCCGTCATCTGTGGACCTAAAGCTGACACTTTTACAGAAAAATTCACACTGCTGAATTCGTAGAAATGCAAATGGATGAACTCTAACTGCACCATAGAGCTTTAAACCGTGACTCTCAGATGGTTAAGAGCTGATATGTGTACCGCCGCGGCAAAAGGGTCCAGTTGTCGACTTCTACATGTTGCTCATTGTAGCATATCTGATGTATACAAATACCATACATTAGATATGCTACAAGGGGCAACATGTACGAGCCGACAACTGGACCCTTTTGCCGCGGCAGTACACATATGTTATGCAGCACTTTACAGCAAATGTTCTATATATGCATGAGAGATGAGAATTGAAATGCTCACCGGTATGTGATGTTTGGCCCTCGTCTTATGAATATGGATGGATTTCATGGAGTACAAGTGCTTTTCAAAATCTACTTGATTTGAATCTTGAAACTAGTTATAAATTGTTTTTATGAATTAAACATGCATTTATTTACAAAGTTGATTTGCAAGTAATGTTAGAGTGATAAGTTAATAGGGATGTCAGGGGAGGGTTCTGTCTTACAAATTAAAACTAAAAATTCTAGCAAAGTAAGTGGGACTTAACTTGCAAGATAGTTCAAGTGGACTTACATGCTTTTTGTTATCATCGTTTTGTAATGCCATGTGTTTTTTAAGGAAGATGACTTGAAAAGGTGCACTACATACTCCTGACTTTGTTTGTAATACTCATAGACTATAACATTTCTCAAATTTCTCTTAAAATAGCATTTTCAACAAGACAAGTCATGGTTGCATTGCATAAGAAACTTTCTGGAATATTCATAGGTCATATTGCACTCTGCCCAGACACGGCATTGAATGAATCCCCACTAGCCAAGGAATTACCGCTGCATTACCCATTTCTTGTACTCCAAAGGGGATGTCTTCTTAGATTGCATCTTATATTACTTCTGGGAAAGTGGTTTTCATTTGCTTTCCCTTGTACATATTTCACGTGTGGAGACCTGACTGCTGATGACGACCATTTGTTATACAAATCAGTTGTGCACTGAAGATATATTAATTCTAATGTTCTGTTCTAGATAAGATGTTTGTCCATAAATTATATTTAATTTAGGTAAAAATCTCCAATAGTACTCGCTTGAAACAAAATGTTAAGCTAACAGAAAAATTCAAAATTAGATTCATATAACAATATCATTTTAAAGAAATATACAGAGTTGCATTTACTAACAATGGATTTTTGTTTGGTCTATGGTTTACTTACACATGCATCTATTCTGATTTGATTTTATCCAGTTAGTGTTCAAATGAAACTTTGCTTTGTTTTTGGAATGAACTAATCAAGGATCCATGTTGATCTGTTATCTTTGAGATGTTCTCTATTCTGTTTTTACAAAATAAGACAATGAGATACAGGTACTAATACCCAAATCTATGCCTTCCCATTTTAAATTCATCAGTTGTAGCACAGATTTCACAAGAAATCCTACTAAAGCATTTATTGACCAAAATCCATATAAAGTCAGGATAACCTACAATGCTACCCTATAAACCAGGGAGTTAACTCTATGCTACCTACATCCTGTTTGTCTTATGCTACTTCTTGTATAACTTCAGGGAAAAGTTTTCCTTTCTTTCTACATATTCAGTATTCACAATTTGCTTATAGATGTTTACAACTTGTAACATAAACATGTCATGCATTGAAAGTTTCAACACAATTTCTTCTCTAGGTGCTTATGGTAAAACATTCTGGCTCAGAAAATGTCAGTTTAGCAAGTCATAAGTATATATAATATTTTGTCAGATGTTGATTTAGAGGAAGTCTTGTATCAAATTGAAGATATATCTGGGAATCTATACACAAGAGTGCAATTTAAATATTTTATTTGAGCATAATATACGGCAAAATGCACAGTAAGCCATGGGGAGTAGGAATCGTGAGTGAAACCCCAAAGCAAAGGAATTATTGCCGCATTACAAGTTCCCCTGTGTTTGAAGGGCAATGTATTGTACTGCATCTTGTATTACTTCAGGGATATTTTGGTTTTCTCTTTTCCATATTAAGTGTTCAGTCGCTTGTATTTATTTAGATGTCTGTAATTTTGTTACATAAATATGTATGTATTTAGGAAAGCTTCATTGCTTGCCCTCAGTCTCAATATTGTGGTTTGTTTATGTTGCATGTTGGGATAAGTATCTCCTATATTTTTGTGTCTTCAGATTTCAAACTTGCTATCGTATATGTGAATCCAAACTGCAGTGCATTTTGTGGTGAAAACAGCATTTTTCTTGGTTTAAATCTGATTCTTCAAAGTGTAAATTCTGCTGTGGTTTGATTTTTGTGTTTCATTTCTGCTTGAGATGATTTCTTGCAAAACCAAAATATCTAAGTTAGATCTATTATGAAATATATTAAATTTATCTTAATAATAAATGGTAATGCTTTCTTAAAATTCTATTCTTTTTTTCCAAAAAACAATATGCCTAGGGGGATAGTTTATATTGAATATAATGT
>JXSR01S016635.1:39324-49751 GCA_000969725.1 Ophiothrix spiculata | reverse complement strand
CCCTCGTCTCATGAATATGGATAGATTTCATGGAGTACAAGTGCTTTTCAAAATCTACTTGATTCGAATCTTGAAACTAGTTATACATGTTTTTTATAAAAATTAAATATGTAAAAAAAACCACCCAAAATTGATTTGTAAATATTGTTAGAGTAATAAGTTATTAGGTATTCTGACAGGGTTGGGGTTCTGTCAATATGATTGAAACTAAGAATTCTAGCAAAGATAGATGTCAATGTCATGTAAATTGGACTTACCTTTAAGATAGTTCATGCGGAATATTATACTTTTTGTTATCGTTGGTTTCTAATGTTTTGGCTTTCTCGAAAGTACACTATATGCTGCTGACTTTATTCCCATTAACAGTAATCTTGCATTTCGTTAATTTCTCTTTTAAAAATTGCATTTTAGATAAGACAAGTCATAGCATACATTGCAAAAAAACCTTTCTGGAACATTCATAGGTTAAATTGCACTTATCAGCGACATGGCATTGAATGGGATCTCCTGCAGTCATGATATTACTGCTGCATTACCCATTTCTTGTACTCCAAAGGGGATTTCTTCTTGGATTGCATCTGATATTACTTCTGGGAAAGTGGTTTTCATTTGCTTTCCCTTGTACATATTTTATGTGTAGAGACTTTGAATGCTAATGTTGACAACAATTTGTTATGCAAATTAGTTATGCACTGAAGAAATATTCTTTCTAATTTATGTAATGTTCTATTCCAAAAGAGATTTGTGTCTGTAAAAAAATGTTATGTTTAGTCAAAAATCTCCTAAGTGTCTAAAAATTTCAATTTAACATTATTAAGCTGAGGAAAATTATCCAAAATTAAATTGATATAAAAACAGTTTTAATTTTACATGAGAGATGAGAATTTAAATGCTCACCGGTATGTAATGCGATACGAATGGATTTCATGGAGCTCAAGTGCTTTCAAAATCTACTTGGTTTAAATCTTGAAACTAGTCATACATTTTTTTTAATGAATTGAACATGCATTTATCTATAAAGTCGATTTTGCAAGTAATTTTAGAGTATGTTAGAGTAATATAAGGTTGTTTTTTTATTAAAATAAACTCATTTGAGCAAAGTATAATCTTGACTTTTTGCAAGGATGAATTCTTCTCGAATTTCTGACCCTGGGTTGTGGAAATGGTTTCTTACTTTTGAAAAAGAGCTCAAATTAACATTCACTCCTCAGGATCTCATTTCTCATCAATCTTTAATGTTACAGATAATATAGGAAATGTAGAATGGAAGGGCATTTATATTATAGTTTATTTCAAAAATCCATTGATTTTATGTCATCTGCAGCAATAACTTGGTTGGCAGACCGTTAACCACCTACATGGGCACGTGTGTCCTAGCGGAACAGTGCAGGACTCATAATTGGAAGGTTGTGAGTTCGAGCCCCGCTAGTGCCAACGTGTTGTGAACCTGGGCAAATCTCTTTATCACACTTGCGTCATCGATCCAAGCACATTTTAGAGCTGTTTAGCGGGGAAATATCACAATCTAAGCGCTGATAGGTCTACGCCTTCGGTCATTGGCTGCAAATGGGCTTATTTAAGGTGAATGGTTCTGATGATTCCCTTGTTACAGTGTAATGATAATAGTGGCCAGTACTTTGTATCCACTGGAAAAGGCGCAATATAAATTCCGGAATTATTATTAGTTGATGTCTGAAAACAACCTCGATCAAAGACAAATTAATATAATATTATCAACAAATTTAATTTATGTTTCTTGTTAGAATCCTTAACGTTTTGATTCCAACCAGCAAATAGGAAGCTATTATCAAATTTTGATTTTGCTTATGTTAAGATCAGAAAAATATTGACAGATAACATGTCTTAGACGGTGGAATAGATAGTACCTCTAATTTGATTATTTATTCTGTTCAGGCTGTTTATACTTGTAGGTAGGTAAGTTGTTTGCTAACCATCATGTTGTTGGTTTATAAGAAAATTGTTGTCTGTGAAAATATTGTTCATTTTTATCCCTTTATCCCCCTAGTTTAAAAAATAGATGAAGGGGAAATTTTGTCATGGTGGTTGATGACTTGCATTGTCTGTTGTTGTTGTCTGTTATGATAAGGTTTATCATTTGCTGATAACTTTTGCATACTTTGATGGATTGAAACAGGATGTGTTTTGCAGAAAATTATCTTAAAAGGAGCACCCAATTTGAATAAAATTGTGTGATATTTCAGAATTGGTCCATTGATGAGCTGGTAAGTGAGTAGTAATTTGGTATAGAGACAAAATCAAAGTTTTGGAGGCATAGCCACATTAAAATGTTTTTAAGATACCACTGCCAGTATTGTCAGTATACCTTTGTGTGCTTTAAATGGTTGAACTCCAACTAAACCATAAGAGCTTTAAATCGTAACTTTGTATAACACGTAACTTTGTATAACATATTATAGCTCTTAAAAGAGCTATAATATGTTATACACCCCCTGAATTGTCAGAAGACGTTGAGTTTTTCAAATGAATGAACTTTAACTGCACCATAAAAGCTTTAAACCATGACCCTCAAGATTGTTAAGAGCAGCACTTTACAGCAAATGTTTGATATATGCATGAAAGATGAGAATTGAAATGCTCACCGGTATGTGATGTTTGGCCCTCGTCTCATGAATATGGATGGATTTCATGGAGTTCAAGTGCTTTTCAAAATCTACTTGATTTGAATCTTGATACTACTCATACATGTTTTTCTTAAATAACTTGAAAATGCATTTATTTACAAATTTGATTATTTTGGTTTTCTCTTTTCCATATTCAGTGTTAGGTCACTTGTATTTATTTAGATGTCTGTAATTTTGTTACATAAATATGTATGCATTTAGGAAAGCTTCATCGCTTGAATTTTGTGGTTTGTTTATGTTGCATGTAGGAATAAGTATCTTATATATTTTGTGTCTTCAGAATTTAAATCAAAATTTGATGTATGTGAAAATGGTTCATAATTTTACTTTATTTCTTTGAAAGTAATCATTATGCTTATCCTTCATTTGTGGACCTAAAGCTGAATTTGTACTTTGAAATCGTACACTTTTACAGAAAAATTCATACTGCTGAATTCATAGAAATGCAAACTCACTATCATATATGTGAATCCAAACTGCGGTACCTTTTTGTGGTGAAAACACACATTTTTAAATGTGTGATTCAAAACTGCTTCTTCAAAACTATAAATTCAGCTTTGGTTTGGTTCAGCTTTTGTGTTTCATATCTGCTTCAGATGATTTCTTGCAAAAGCAAAATGTTCAGTTAGATCAATTATGAAATATATTAAATTTATTTTAATAATAAATGGTAATGCTTTCTGGAAATTCTTTTCTTTTTTCCCAAAGACAATATGCCTAGGGGGATAGTTTATATTGAATATATTGTAGTGGGAGCATGACAAAGTGGATGTTATTATCAAATTTGGATTTTGCTTATCTTTGAGATCAGAAAATCTAGATAGATATGCCCAAGACGATAGAGTGAAATAATAGTACCTCTAATTTAATTATTTATTCTTTTCAGGCTGTTTATACTTGTAGGTAGGATAAATGTTTGCTAAAACATGTAGTTAGTTTATAAGAAAATTATTGTCTATGAAAATATTTTCTGTTTCTTGGAGATAATACTGTATTCAGATTTTTAAGGGTAAGTATCACACTCTGTTAAACTCTACTGCATGGTAAATTGCACCACAAGTGGCATTGGCTCAAGGATAGGGTTTTTCAAATTTGAATAAAATTGGATATTTGATTTCAGAATTCAGACCTTTTGTGTTCTTTCAAATGTTTTGGTATTTTTGGCTTGGCCCATTGGTTGGCCTCCAAAATAAATAAATGTTTCAGCCTAATCAGGCGTTTTCAAATTGTTCTCTCAAAACACACCAATAATTTGTTTTATAAAACTCTCATCATTTGTCACTTTTCACTTTTTTGACGTTGCTTAGAATGCAGGTCAGACACTGTTATCTAGGTGTAACAAGCTTCAAAATGCAGCAGGTAAAATCTTCTTTGACTTTCCACATAGATATCCCATTTATATCATTATCTATCATGCATATTTATGTACATAAATGTTTTAGAAACCCTCACTAAGGCACCCCTACCCCTGCAAGTGTCAGACTTTCAAATGGGTGAACTTTAACTGTACCATAAGAGCTTTAAACCATGACTCTCAGATGGTTAAGAGCTGATATGTTATGCAGCACTTTACAGCAAATGTTTTATATATGCATGAGAGATGAGAATTGAAATGCTTACCGGTATGTGATGCTTGGCCCTCGTCTCATGAATATGGATGGATTTCATGGAGCACAAGTTCTTTTCAAAATTTACTTGATTGGAATCTTAAATTAGTCAGACATGTTTTTATATACATTAAATGTGCATTTATTTACAAAGTTGATTTGTAAGTAATGTTAGAGTAATAAGTTATTAGGTATTCTGACAGGGTTGGGGTTCTGTCAATAAGATTAAAACCAAGAATTCTAGCAAAGATAGATGTCAATCTCATGTAAATGGTACTTACCTTTCAGATGGTTCATACAGAATAATATTCTTTTTGTTATCATTGGTTTCTAATGTTATGGTTTTTTGAATAGATGACTGGAAAGTACACTATATGCTGCTGACTTTATTTCTATTAACCATAATCTTACATTTCTATAATTTCTCTTTTAAAAATGGCATTTTTAATAAGATAAGTCATGGCAGACATTGTAAAAGTAAACTTTCTGGAACATTCCTAGGTCAAATTGCACTTAGAAGAGACACAGCATTGAATGGATCCCCGCAAGCCATGGAATTACTTCTGCATTACCCATTTCTTGTACTCCAAAGGGGATGTCTTCTTAGATTGCATCTTATATTACTTCTGGGAAAGTGGTTTTCTTTTGCTTCTCATTGTACATATTGCATGTGTAGAGACCTGAATGCTGATAACGACAATTTTTTATGCTAATCGGTTATGCACTGAAGATATAATCATTCTAATTTATCTAATGTTCTATTCCAGAAAAGATTTGTGTCCGTAAAAAAATATTATGTTTAGTCAAAAATCTCATAAATGTCTGAAAATTTCAATTTAACATTATTAAGCTGAGGAACACTATCCAAAATTAAATTGATATAAAAAGTTTTAATTATGTATGAGAGATGAGAATTGAAATGCTCACTGGTATGTGATGCTTGGCCTTCGTTTTATGAATACGAATGGATTTCATGGAGTGCTTTTCAAAATCTACTTGGTTTGAATCTTGAAACTAGTCAAATATTTCTTATGAGCACACACCACTAAATAAATCTGTATTCAACCCTGTACAAAACAGCTTCCAAATCAAGGTGGATTTCTCGGCTATAAAGCGACTGGTTGTTTCAATTTATGGTTTTATCTGAAGATCATGTTCTTGGTGAGCCAGCAAGTTCAAAAAAACTATATGGTAACCTTGATAATTTTTTGCTAGGCTCTCATAAAGTTAGGGCAGGCTTTTGGGCAGTGTATATCAAACCCGGCTTACCTGTTTCTCTACACACTTAAAATACGCTAAAATTTGATAGATACAACAAAATCAGGGGGATTTTTAGCCACTCTGGTTTGTAATGAACCACAAAACACGATCATGATGATATTTTACCAAAACACACAATTCGAACCATGTTTAGAAGACTGATTTAGAGAGGGCAACCAAACAGGCATAATTTCACATGCTGCGTATCCTAGGTGCTGGAATTATTTAGTGATGTGTGTCCTTAATGGAAAATTTAATTTTTGAACCATGGGTTTTTGAATTTTACCAACCTAATTGCACTATGTCTTGGCCTTTTCAATCAAATTTTTGTTATATCTGAAGAAATAAATGGGCTAGAATTAATTATGGAATTTTGCTATCTACCAAAGATAGCTGGCAGGTTATCATTGATGAATCTACCTTGATTGTATGTAAATTTGCTTACTTTTTGATGATTTAGAATGTGTACATACTGTAGTTTGGTTATTTATGAAATATAAAGATTATTAAACTTTCCAAAAAACATACTTTTTATGTTTGATTTCCTTACAAAGTCTTAGTTAAGGCCTTGTTTGCTAAAATGGGGAGGGGGGGGGGTCCAATTATTTTAGAAATTTGCCTGACACTTGTCAGTCTTTCTTATTTATGAAAAAATAATTGGTTGATTAGTATTTGAGGAAATTGCATCTTGTCCTTTAATTGATTAACACATTTTAGCATCACTCATTTGCATAACAATTGATTTTTGTGGCTGATCCACTTCACATTGCCCCATTTCTTTGGCCAATCAATTGCCAGTCTGAATCAGTGGCTCAAACTGTACATGTTTACAAGTAGTGGTTATACAAGTTTTCTAGATTTGCTTGTTTCAACTTAAATATCATCATGGGGAGAGTTGGGCGTGGTTGGAAGGCTAAGAAAAAGACCTGGTTGAAACCTTCTCACACTCAATGGACTAAGTCACCATTTTGTCAACCCAGAACATCAGAGTCAGGGACTTCTTCCAGTGGTGATTGTGATAACAAGCTTTGCAAAAGAGTGACTCGCCAAGAATTTGAGCAAACATTTAAGTACAGTAAAGACACCTTTACCTCTGTTGCTGATGGAATCCTGGACTCTACTAACCAATCTTCAACTGGAATCTTGCTACGGCCATTGAAACAACAGATTTCACTGGTTGAAGATACACTGAAAAGCAAAGACACAAATGGACAGATAAGTGGTTATACTGATGTTCATATACCAACATGTGTAAATGCCATACAGGAAGCTGTGATTGAACACAAAAAACTTAACGCAGCATGTCTTGGACATTTGGTCACAGAATCTGAGCTGATGGAGAAATGGGGTGTCACTGCAAGCATTCAACTCAAATGCGAGTCCTGCAATTTTGTCTCTGGAAAGCGGAAACTTTATCGTGAAGTCCCCAAGCAAGGACGGGGGCGCAGAGCTGCCGAACCAAATCGCAGCTTGGCTCTTGGACTATGTAACACCACTATAGCAACCACTGGAGCTCAGAGACTTTTGACTTCAATGAACAAAACATGCCCAGCTGCATCTGCTATGCAAAGGCAATTAGACCAAGCTAAGAGCACTGAACGAGGGGGACATGGCAAGACACAGGGGACTTTTAATGGATATTCTTGAGCTGGCAGGATACCCACGCGACACCCCAATACCTGCTGAGTGCGACAGACAATATAACATCAGTCTTCATAACTCTAGACGTCACACCCCATTTGCTCCAGCTTCGCAGACTCGTGATGTTCTGGCGGAGAATCTCACTGCACATAAGAAGATCATTGCCTTCAATCACGAGAGTAAACTGTGCAAATTAGGCAAGAGTGCAAGGAGGAGAGGACTAAATGTTAAATGCCCAGGGCATGCTGGATGCACAGCCACGTTGAGATCGATGGATCACTGTGGTGATGAGAAAGCAGGGGGTAGAAAGCTTGCTCACATACTACTCAGAGGCAGCAATGCAATGAAAGTGGACAAAATAACAACCGATTCAGATGGTAGGATGGCTGAAGGACTCTCAAGTGAAATGAGCAAACATCACAATATTGATACCGAGCACTTTCTAGATACTGTACATCTGAATCGTTCGGTCGTCGCAGCAATTTCACGGGCAGGCATAAAACCTGAATTGGAGACGCCTGTGAAGTTAAACGCGAAACAAATAAAACAGGCCACCAACCGCTTGGCTGATAGCATTGCACGTCGAGCACAATGTGAAGTCAGCGCTGCACGACACATGTACTCCGATGAAGACGATATTGGTGAGGCTGTTGAAAACTCTATACCTGCTCTTCTGAAGTGTTTTCAGGGTGACCATCAACTATGCATTGGAAATTCTCTTGTTTGTGATGGGATAAACCCATCTTGCGAGTACATTCCTAAGTTTGCCCAAGGGAACTTTAGATTCTCTGGAGCAGATTCCAAGAAAATATCCATTGCACTGAACAAAAGAATGGGGAGAGAGGCGCTACACAAGACCCGATTTAGCTTCAACACGCAAAAAGCCGAATCCACCAACAATGCATTTGTAATGACTAACCCAAAACACTGTATATCTTACTCCAGGAATGGAGTTAATCGTGATCATAGTGCAATTCATATGAAGAACAACTTAGTTGGAGACTCTATAATGTTGAAAGCTAGGGCGTGCTCAGTTCCCCTCTCTCCAAATTCCCGTTGTTTAATTACCTTGAGGCAGCTGAACAGACGACAAGAGTACTGGCGCAGATGTTCGAAGTCCATCGCATATCGTAGGCGTCGAGTTATCCTCCGCAGGCAGAGATATGAAGCATATGATAGTAGCCGCAATGAGAGTTGCTATCTTAAAGATCAACTGGTACCAAAGTGACTCTTATGTAGACTTTGTAACATGTAAAACTTAGTGACTGATAATAACTTCAACCTGTCAATCATACCAGGCATTCCACGATCTTAAACAATTAGATCTATGCAAATGCCTGCTTTGTTTGAGCAGTTTGAAATTGAAACATTTAATACTCACAATTCACAGTAAACACGGCTTGAACATATGCCCCTCAAATTCGTGTCCTGAGCAAACACCCTGCTCCTTACATGACACTCGCTGTATGTTCACGGCACGATCTTCAAGGGATAGGTGGTCCGGATTCACACAGAGCGTTTGATGACAAATGTGTGAGATGTCCTGAGATGAGTCCAAATAAATATGATTGCATGCCATGTACGAAGCTCGGTGAGCACCAATGCTCCTCCATGTGCTATCAAATTTCATCTTAATTCTGCCGTATTTACCATCTGGATGTTTTTTGGCACCTGTCCACTCCCAACATTGCCCACTCACAAACATGTATTTCTTCACTTTCTTTTCAATTCTCCCCTGGAGCTTCTCAAAGTCAGCCATCTTGTCTCTCAGCTCCTAGTAATAGCACTAAAAAAAAATGGAGGTTACAATAAAGACCCTGTACTGTAACATTGATGCCGAGTTCAATTTGGCCCTGCGCCTAGGCAGGGCCTAGCCCTTGGCCTTACATTAGGCTAAGCTTCTACACAGTATTTTACATACTGCCCTCCTTTATTTATTTGTTTTTGATGTTAAAATTAAATTTATCAAATGAGCAATGATTTTGCTAAAACACTACCAGGCTAACCACCTGTTATCTATACAGCTCAGACCACAATGGGCGGGCATCGATCAACTTTTAAATTTAAAACCCACTCTGACAGTGTCAAAAATAGTGTTGATTTACCAGTACAGCATCAGTATACCCACCTGTCAAAGACCATGTTTTACTAAAATTTGGAAGTTTCAGCTGTGTTTTAGGTATTCCAACATACACTGGGTTCAAATACAGTCACAACATTGTGGAAGAAAACAAAGCTGCACCAAATATCACTCACACTGGGTCTTCTGTATGAAATTCCAAATCTGAACTGGAAGACCATGTGCGATTTTATCTCCCTGATCGCTCCTGTATACTTAAAATTGTTCAAAATCCTCATAAAATGGCTAGTGTACAGTCCAAACTTACCTTAGCAATCAATGAGTACACAGCAGACAGCAAATCGTCGTGAAAACATGGGTCAAAGGTCGAATAAAAACTTTTTTTCAGCGTTTCTATATTTATACTTAAGAGCACACACCACTAAATAAATCTGTATTCAACCCTGTACAAAACAGCTTCCAAATCAAGGTGGATTTCTCGGCTATAAAGCGACTGGTTGTTTCAATTTATGGTTTTATCTGAAGATCATGTTCTTGGTGAGCCAGCAAGTTCAAAAAAACTATATGGTAACCTTGATAATTTTTTGCTAGGCTCTCATAAAGTTAGGGCAGGCTTTTGGGCAGTGTATATCAAACCCGGCTTACCTGTTTCTCTACACACTTAAAATACGCTAAAAAATTTGATAGATACAACAAAATCAGGGGGATTTTTAGCCACTCTGGTTTGTAATGAACCACAAAACACGATCATGATGATATTTTACCAAAACACACAATTCGAACCATGTTTAGAAGACTGATTTAGAGAGGGCAACCAAACAGGCATAATTTCACATGCTGCGTATCCTAGGTGCTGGAATTATTTAGTGATGTGTGTCCTTATGAACTGAACATGCATTTATTTACAAAGTCGATTTTGCAAGTAATGTTAGAGTATGTTAGATTAACACAAGGAATGTTTTTATTAAAATTAACTAATTCGAGCAAAGTATGATCTTGACTCTTTGCAAGGATGGATTCTTGCTGAATTTATGAGCCTAAATTGTGGAAATGATTTCTTACTTTTGAAAAAGAGCTCAAATTAACATTCACTCCTTAGGATCTCATTTCTCATCAATCTTTAATGTTACAGATAATATAGGAAATGTAGAATGGAAGGGCATTTATATTATAGTT
>JXSR01S016635.1:19864-36443 GCA_000969725.1 Ophiothrix spiculata | reverse complement strand
ATCTGACCAATATAAATGTAGTGACCAAATCAATTTAGCAGCGCCACAACCGAGCTGTTCATGCCGACCGTCAGGGAGGCAGATGCTTAGCTTGTGGCTTGGCTAGAGGATTTTGCTCAGTATGGCCAGTGGAAAATAGATGGCTCAGTCAGAGCTACTAAATGAGGAAATAAATCTTATTTGCCAAAGGTTATAATATGATATTACATATAACGTCAAATAAAAACTGGTGATATTCATGGCACAATATAGATGCCGGAGCATCCCCCAAATGCTATCTTCTCCACTTGAATTTATGTTTGTTTTGTTTATGTTTTCACAACAATGATGTTTACTTTCTTCTTATGAATAATTGACATCAGTCTTGGTTTAAATATGAAACAAATTTGCGACCCAAGATTGAAATATGCTTGCATCCATTACTCAAAGTAATGTATGCCAAAAACACCACATATGTCAGACAAGATCTTACCTTTGTTTTCAGGATGTGACTGTCACCATTGACCTGGGTCTTCAAGGAGCTGAGCCAGTGGCACCTGTACCAGAGCAAGACGACACATCAAGGTTGACCTTTGACACGAGACACAGGGTCTTGTCACCGGAAACTCTAGTTGCAGATACAGAACCAGCATCATTACAGGTAAGGCAAATGTTGGTATAAAATTGGATGATTGAGCAAAAAGATATTGGTCAAGCTATGAATTTTACAAAAGATTGTGCGAGACGCGCAGCGTCGAGCTCAATATTTTGAAAACTCATAGTGAGATCAATATCCTTGTGTCATGCGAAAAAAATCCATCCGATTTTATCATTATTATGTTCAAAATCTTATTTTCTGTCCAATATTCCTGTCCGATATTACTGTAAATCAGATTTAATTTTTTGATGGGTGAAACCAATTACTACTGGTAAAATATAAATGATTTGGTATATTTTAAGAAAGAAGTGTCGGACACCCAATAGTTTACTGTGCACCATTTGGAGATGGTCACCACAGCTGTTAGCAAATGAGATATAGTTAGGACTCTACCTCAGAGTGGCATTTAAGTGTATGGTATATAGGTGTAAATTACTGGTGTCATATTGACCATTTAGTGTGGCCAGGGCCCTGTTTCTCTCGCGTTTCTCCTGAAGCCATTGCTATCACCATATTTGGTAGTCATTAAGGTGTCATTAAGATTACAAGGCGGGGTCTATGTCAATCAAATGTGCAACCATGCGCAGAACATGTGCGCAGAACATTGCGCATGGGAATTCCAGTGCCGTGTACGTGTGTGACTTGAAATCTTTAAGCTTAATCAGCACAGGTCAGCCGAATTCAAATGGAAATTTCACTCTTTGTGTCGGTGAGCTTATAGTACCATCAGCCAAAAGTTGTTCAGAATTAGTGTATCTAATGCTGTATGGGTCTGGTTCTATTTATTTTTCACTTTTATTGCACTGAAATTCAAGAGAATTCTCGGAAAATTTTTTTTGACAAAATCAGCTAAAATCGGGCATACTAATGAGCTTGTACGTGATTGGTTGATTGGTTGTGACGTCAAATTACAAATTTGCGCTGAAGCTTCATTTTTTCCGTTGGCAAGGTATACCAGATTCCTATCCCGAATTTATCTATTATCCCTGGTGTGGCAAGCTTAAATCTATGAAGCAAATATTTTGATTTCGATGATAGAAAGACGGTAAGAGATTTTGACTGATAGATATGTTCTTTACATTGTAGTGAAAGGCTGACAAATTTAAACCTGTTGGTAGAAAACAAGCATTAAAATTGCAGTAACAGCTTTGATTTGCATTTATCTTCTTACAGGAGGAAGCGGAACTGTATTTACTACAAAGCAGTCCTAGCTATGTGAACAGACTGATAACTAACAAGCTGGACAAAGCCTCACGCAAACTCCACTCCAAACATGCCATGTGCCTATGTCAATATACACAGAAAAACATCTTCAAAGCGGAAGTCTGAATACATGATACAGTGCCAAATTAAAGAAAAAAAGAGGCGAGATGTTGAGTCTTAGTAGTTAGCAGGACTGAGGACGCAGGCTGTGTAAATTTTAGACACCCTATGTTAATATACACAGAAAAATCTCTTCAAAGCTGGAGTCTGATTATACGAGGTAGTGCCAAAAGAGTGAAAAAGTGAGATGATGTGTCCGGGTTATTAACAGGACTGAAGGCCAGTTGATTAACTGTTATGAAGAGATTAGGCAGCCTTTGTAAACACAGAAAAATATCTTCAAAGCTGAAGTCTGATTATACGAGATAGTGCCAAAAGAGTGAAGAAGAGAGATGATGTGTCCGGGTTATTAACAGGACTGAAGGCCAGTTGATTTACTGTTATGAAGAGATTAGACAGCCTTTGTAAACACAGAAAAATATCTTCAAAGCTGAAGTCTGTTTATACGAGATAGTGCCAAAAGAGTAAAAAGGTGAGATAATGTGTCCTAAAGTAATTAGCAGAACTGTAAGTTCTGCTACTTTACTGACGTGAAAAGATTAGACAGCCTATGTCAAAACACACAGAAAAATGTCTTGAAGGCTGAAGCCTGATATCATGGTATAGTGCAAAACAAGTGAGACGATGTGCCCTGGAAGTAAACAGAGAATGAGTTGGCTGAAGCAGGGGCCTTAGGGCGTGTTCACACATAATAGTCATGACTAGTCATGACCGTCTCTGGAGCGAGACAACTTAGCAATCGTGTTCACACTGGGACACGACTTGCGCGTTGAAACTAGTGGCGCGTCACTTTTGGTCACGAGCGAGACACTTTCTATAATTGCGTTCACACTGTGAATTTGCTAATGAGCAAAAATATAGTCATGACCAAATTCTTATGTGTGAACATGTCCTTACTATTGTAAAGTTTAGACAGTCCTTGCCAAGACGAACAGTGTCAAAGCTGAAGTTTGATTTCAACCATTCTACAAGTTACGAAAAATCCAACTGCTTTACTGATGTGAAATTCAGGCAGTCTGTGGTAATCTACACGAAACATTTTTAAAGTTGAAGTTTGATTACATGGTATGATTACAAACACGTTATCCCTGCCTAATGCCAGTATAGCGTAAAAACAAGGTGGTACATTCTTACAGTTACGGGACTGCTTTACTGCAGTGAGGCTTAGGAAGCCTATGTCAATATGCACAAAGAAACGACATCAAAGCTGAAATTTGATTACATGACATAGTATGTATTTGGCAATAGACCTTTTCAAAATCCATTCGGAAATCTCCGGATCCATTGATCACATGGCCATTTTTTCAACCAATCACGTATAAGCTCATTAGTATGCACGATTTTGTAAACAAAAAAGTCAGAAAAATCATTCGCATTTCAGTGCAATAAAAGTGAAAAATAAATAGAACCAGACCCATACAATATTAGATACACTCATTCTGAAAAACTTCTGGCCGATGGTACCATAAGCTCACCGACACAAAGAGTGAAATTTCCATTTGAAATCGGCTGATCTGCGCTGAGTAAGCTTAAGATTTGAAGTTGCATCAGGCGATCAAAGTGAAAGTGACTCTGTAGCGCTGACGCTAATTCCAAGTTCGAATTCGTACGCAACCAATTAACGAGATTGCGAACTTAACATTCTGGTTATTGTGTTGAAGAGTCACTTTTTCTTTCGGCAATTGCCGGAAAGTGTAAAATCAGCTTCGGAAATTCTCGGATTGTCGTGTTTTGAAAAGGTCTATAGAGGCAAAAGACTCTTATTCCAGGCTGCACTGTGTGTCCCTTAATGGACCAGGAATAATAGCAGGTAAAGTGCTTGTCTATACTGCATGGAACAGCATGATCTGCCTAGAGCTAGAAGACTAACTCCAGCAAATGGTAAAAAGTTGTACCGCATGCAGCAAACATATATCCAACTCTTTTTATAATTCTGGAGATGATTCAGGGAGTAAAGAGAGAGTACCGTATCCACTTGTCCAATTCAACTACTGATTTTCTGAATATATACCGCCTTTACCGATGAGTTATTTATAAGTTTGACATATAGTATTAAATCTTTCACTCCGGCAAACCGCGCACAGTGGCTCGCAACAGTGTTGATGATTGGCCGCAATTTCTTTTTTGACGCATTTTTTTCTAATTGCTCTTAAAAAAACTACAAGCCTGAATTGGTTGAAAATTTAACAGCAAGTTGAAACAAAGAGCTATCTAGCGCCATCATTTTTATTAGCGAAGAAAACAACCCTGGCGCTATACAATTATCATATGCTATCATAAGTGAGGTGTCTGTGAGCCGCTCAGAGCGGCTTTCCGTTGAAATGGGACGGATGGTGAAAATTTTACTCGGGAGTGAAAGAGTTAAGATACTTTGATTTATATGTTGGGTAAAGAGTATAATAATTCGTCAAACTTTTGGAAGTGAGGGTATTTATCAATTTAAGGATTTGTCGCAGGGTAAAAAGTTGAATTAGACGAGTTGATACGGTATTTGCTTACAACCATTCACTGCCATATTTGAAGGCTGTTAAAGTCACCAATGAAATTTTCTGTTGAATTTATATAGTTTATCTTCACAGCTTATGCTGCCTCTTTATGTTGTACATATATATTAACTCTTTATACTATCCACTGAAATTGAGTTGTAAAATCATGTCTTTTCATTTTGAAATCATAGTCACTCTGTTAATTATATATACAAAAAGTCCAAATTGTTTATGTACATGTTAAACTTTCTTAAAATATCATCATGGAAATATTATAAAAAATGGTAATGGAATGCACCTTCAAATTTCCTCCAAAACAAATCAGTAGGGTGGGCATTCTTCAGTTACGGGGAGTGCTTTAAGTTATAAGGCTTGGCGTCCAAAGACATTCGCTCGCCCATGTGACTTTCGCTCACCCTACCAAGAAAACTTCGCTCAGATGGGAAGCGACATTCGCTCAAGAAAGTTACGAAATTCGCTACACTTCAGGCACTTCTGGTTGAATTGGAGCGATTGGATTTTTTTATTTATTAATCATAGTACTACAACATGCGCGAGTGAGATTCGCTTTCATCGATTGAAACCATGTTCACGCAATGAAAGCAACATTCGCTCTCTGTTTTAGTGAATAAAGCGAGAGTGAATATCAAGAGCGAATGTCACCCGGCCGAGCGAATGTCTTTGGACGTCAAGCCTAAGTATTACAGTAGTGTATTGAGGGTTCAGTGCCAATAGGCTATATCTGTGTAACACAACCCCAAGGCCAAAAGATTTCAAGACTGGATGGCTCTTTCAAGATGAATGATCTAATTAAATCATTCATCATGGAAGACCTATCAACTCTTGAAATCTTTTGTTCTTGGGATTGTTGTTTTACCGATATGGTTTTGTGGCGCTCAACCATTGATGTTCAGATTACATTAGTATTTACAGATTTTGAAGTCCTTAATTACTGAAACTTGGTAGGGAACAGTTAGGGGTAGAACACCCTACTCTTTTTGATACTGGCTGCAATTACATATGAAGCAGGTATGACCAATGGCTTAACTGACTACCATACTTTGGCACTTTTATTCATAGAGCCTGTTTGACTTTTCAATAATAATGCATAAGTATAGTGTGCATTTTGATAGGCAGTTATTGGCTATTTTGAAATCCTTGATTGATTGTTTTGAAGGGAATTTAAAAAACAACAACTTACAAACCTTGGTCTATTGGGTATAGAGGTGACTATTACATTTTACCAGTGCAGTTTTAGCAAGATTCATATCCGTCTTGTCAGGTGACATGGGAACAAGTATGTTGTATTTCGGGCAAGGTTGAACTGGTTGAATCCTGTGAGACGAGTTGATACAACTATGAAATGTGGCACAAAGGATGGCGCTAATATTACCAGATAGCTATAGAAAGTTGGTTTTTACTTTTCTATATATTGAATGTATATAAACATTTTGGACATGTTATGAACATTAATCCTCACCCTCCTACGTACTGCAAAGTACTACAGGCAGAAATCGAGAAGTAGCCTAATGGTTCAGAGTGCTGTCGATATGCATCGATTGATGCCCATCGACGCACAGTCTTTACACGTGCTATGCACAAGGAATAGCGCTTGTAAAAGACTGCGCGTCGATGGGCATCGATAGGTGGATATCATCAGAGTCTAAAAAATCAAAGTCCAAATGCGCCATAGACGGCGAATACAAATGGGCACGGAATTGCTGCCGAGGCAGGCCACGCTCAGTGGCTTGCCATAGCTGGACATTGGATCGGGATGCAGGGGTTCAGGGTTCGAATATCGGGGGAATCGGGGGATCCAGACAGTTTTTCAATGTGCAAGAGTTAGGGATAATTTTGTATGCAAGAGGCCAATCTTTATGTTCAGAGCACTTGAAGCCAGTGTAAGTCAATGTTACATATGAGGCTTAATCAAGCGGCAATAAGCTCTGTGACTCATGCACAAAGTCTCAGTTCTCTGTCTCATAATTAATGTATATAAACATTTTGGACATGTTATGAAAATTAATTTTGTATGCAAGAGGCCAATCTTTTATGTTTAGAGCACTTGAAGCCAGTGTAAGTCGATGTTACATTTGAGGCTAAATCAAGCGGCAATAAGCTCTGTGACAGAGTCTCAGTTCTCTGTTCTATAACTCAGGTGTATATAACTTGTAAGGGTATTTTCTATGACATTAATTTTTCATTTGTGAATTATCTGTTTAGGGTTTTTCTTTCACAAGTCCTTTATCTATCAAGATTTATGAATTGACCAGTTTGTCAGTAGTATATGCGACCAATTTGCAAGGGTTGGGTTTTTTTAGATACAGGGCAAAATACACGAAAGAGTAATATTGTGATGAAATAGAGTTTTTGTCCTTTGCTAAACCCCTTGTAGCTTGCAAAATATCTCAAAATTAATATTTTCTTGATGTATTTGCATTAAAAATGTGCATGCAATGAAATCATATGGAATCGATAACTGTACAAGTAGTTGATTTCACACTACATTCATTTTCACCCTTTTCGCGCTCAATCCGTGAAAATAAATGAAGCGCAAAAAGGGGTATGTATATACCACCACACGTTAAGAAATCATAAGCGCAAAATTAAACGGCGCGAAATGATTTCAAATAGCTCAAATTAAACTGCACGAAAATTACTGAGCACAAAAATATTGGCGTTTACAGTAGTTATAAAGTTGACTAATCGACATTGACCATCTTACGCTTTGTAATGTATTATGAGCTTGAGCAGTGGGACCAATTGGGCAAATGCTGACCTTTGCCTTCTCATAATGCATCAGACTTAAGGCTCTGTCACACATCAAGAACATACTAATAACTTAAGGCTCTGTCACACATCAAGAACATACTAATAACGTACACTGGTTTGGTCATTGAAATACATGTATATCATTTTGTGATGTGTGACAGAGCCCTTACACAAGCAATGGTATTTAGAATAATACTACAGGGGTCTGACTCAAGATGAGCTTACTGTTTATTATGAAAAGGAAAAATCCTGTCTTGGTTTAACAAAGTGTGTCAGTGAAGGTACTACAAGACATCTCTGAATTTATTAATTTAGGTATTCAAACATGCTACAGAGTTGTTCATCGCTAATCAACAACGATGCATCCATGCGTCTGCGTATTTTTTTATCGCGCGAGGGTGGCTTTAGCCACCCGAGTGTGATAAAAATACGCAGACGCATGGATGCAGAGTTGTTGATTAGCGATGAACAACTCTGTAGCATGTTTGAATACCTGTCAACAACAAAAATTTTCCTGAAAATGTATGAATTAAATTCTAAATGTTTTCAGTTTAACAGATACTCATCTCAATAAAAAATACTTTGAAGAATTTTGAAACAAAATGCTAGTTTTTTAGTGATTGTTGCTTTGACGTTTTCAACTGTTCAAGTCCGAAGCGCAAGTCCTCGCACGTACTCAAGTTCCCGGCGCACGATGAACAGTGCGCCGACTTTAGTGTACTGCGTAAACGCACCTCCGTGTACGCCGTGCCGTGCGTTACGCACTTATTTGAATATCAACTGTGGATTCATCACAAATCAACAACGGTACGCTCCTGTATAAGGAGATACAGTGAGTTGTTGAAAATAATATAATTTATAGAATTCATAGGTTTTAGACATAAAGATAAGTTTTCTGTATTTTTTAATGACAAATTGTAAAATCACTTCTTGGTAAACACAATGCTTCAGTAAAGTTATCTGGAATATTTGACTTTTCTGAATTGAATGTAATAATAATGTTATTCGTAAAATTCATGGGTGTCGAACACAAATGTTAAGTTAACTGTATTTTGTTAACAAAAATTGTAAAATCAAAGAGCAAAATGCTTCCATGAAGGTGATACAAGACATCTGGAATATTGATCTTTTCTGAATGTAATAATAATGTAATTAATAGAAACAATTTTCAGTACTTTTATTCTGCCAAAAACCTCTATATTAGTAGCTCTATATTATTAGTACTATTTGTAATATAAATAGAATTTACATGCTGTAATGTTTAATTAGATAATTTGAATTAATGTAAAGTTATAATTTTACTGCCTATGTTTGGACAAACGTGAAAAAATAGTATAGTATCAGGGCTTATCTTTTTGATGGTCATGAATGACACAAAAATTCACATGCAACTTGTTTTTGAACTGGAGATTGCCGTGGCATTGATTTTTTTAATCCAACAAAATGATCAGAACTAAGGTAGTAATGCTTTTTCATAAAAGTAGCAATATAAGGCCAAGTAAATACAATTTTATGTTTCTCGTCCAGTTTTTTTTTAAAAGTGAGGAAGAGGGGGCTTTTTATTTTTTATTGGTAAACTACTCTAAATTTGCCCGATTTAGCGCCATTTTGGCATGTTCAGTGCGCAAAATGACGTCTTAGAAAAACGATGAGGCCTTTTTTATTTTCTTGTTTTGAAAGATTGACCCCTCCTATGATCACAAAACTGATCTGAAATGGTTCATTTTACATTTTGCAAGGCTGCAGAATAAGTTTCACTTGGTGAAAAATAGAGCTTAAACATTACAAAATAAAAGAAGTTTAAAAATCATCAAAATATGAGGAGGGCGGGGACGAGAAACATGTTTATTTTTATTCTACCTAAATGATACCATTTTGTGGTTTTTGTTTACTGCGGGTCGCACCTTTACTTTTCGAATTAAACCTGCACAGATCACATGGGAAGATGTTTTAAGGGTATCTGGGTATCTCTAAGTCAGCAATTACTATTGTTTTTTAATGCAGCTTAAGGTATACTTTACCTATAGCAATCATAAAATGCAAGAACAACATTGAAGTTGAAGGTTGAGAAACTTGCAACAGTTCTGGGGGCCAGTTTCATAAAGATTTGAATCAAGCGTACGCTATTATGCTAAGTGATACCATTTTGTGGTTTTTGTTTACTGCGGGTCGCACCTTTACTTTTCGAATTAAACCTGCACAGATCACATGGGAAGATGTTTTAAGGGTATCTGGGTATCTCTAAGTCAGCAATTACTATTGTTTTTTAATGCAGCTTAAGGTATACTTTACCTAAAGCAATCATAAAAAGCAAGAACAACATTGAAGTTGAAGGTTGAGAAACTTGCAACAATTCTGGGGCCCGTTTCATAAAGATTTGAATCAAGCGTACGCGAAAAATAGGTTGATACAATGTAAATTTACGTTTGAAATCAAACGTACGCTTTGATTCAAATCTTTAAGAAACGGGCCCCTGGAAGCTTATGACCATCATAAAGAATGTTCCAATAAATTATGTTAAGTCAATATTATGTTTGTATAATTATGTGAATTTTTCTCTTCAAATATTGCCAAATTAAGTTTATAATGTCAATTCTGATTTAGGCTATCAGAAAAATAAATATGCTTCATGTCTTGCTTTCGTTCCATTTGGCAAAAAATTCATTGCATATTTTTCAGTAAATTTTCCCATCATGTTTTGATTGACACAACATGTCAAGGAAAATTAGATCTATTATTTTAACTTAGTATGAGGTAATAAAAAGTATGTCAATGAAATTTTATGGCCCAAAAATTTGTAAAAACCTGCTATGAAATGTGTATTTATTTTACTTGACTTCATTTGGTGATTGAATTTGTGTTCTATTAGGCCATATTAAATTAATAGTTTGTCTGAAAGCTCCCACGCGCTTTAGTTTTATAGTGCACGTTAGTTTCCCTCAAAGTCCGAAAAATTATTTTTTTTGTAACCCTTTTTTATTTTTTACCCGAAAGCCTGAAAACTCGAATTGTTCCTGCTTCCCACAGTTTCCAAAATAATCGCAGCAATCTTTACCACGGTGTTGCCGATTAATTTTGACACTCAATTGCGCCCATCAAGTCAATAAAATTCGCCCAATATCATTGAAAAGAACCTTTCTGTCATACAGGAAAAAAAATCTAAAAGATAAAAATTAAAAACCCCGCATTTCGCATTAGTTTTTCAAGAGTAGGAGAACTTTGAGACAATCAATTAATTTAATATTGCCTTTAAGTGATATCATTTTTTGCTACAGATAGTAGCTTTTTGATCACATGGGGAAAAGTGGGCTGGACCAAAATCATGGGAAGATGATGATAAGAAGTGCATTGGTTCTTATCACCAATTTAGACAAATCAACACGGTTGAAATGACTTTATAGAAGAGAATATTTTGACACTATGATTTCAGATATCAGTGTTCTATCCCTCAAAAGTTGCATCTGTAAACTATTGTGTATAGGAGCCTATATGTGATGACTCACCCGAAAGGGGGGACTTTGCAAACAGAACACTTTTCAAGAAAATGTTGAAAATAAGCAGAAAAAAATATGGAAAATAATAAGAATGTCCAGCACATTTTCTGTTGTAAAATTTGATTGCCTTGATCAATTTCAACAAGTAAGGTGTCATTTTAAAGCTTAGAAAATGGTGTAACAGATGAGATGATAAAATCATAATCAAAATTGATATCATCTGCTCATCTGCAAAGTCCCCCCTTCGGGGTGAGCCATCACATATATTGGTAAAAAGTCAAATATTGGGTTTAATATTCACCACATTGGTGTTAAGGAAGTTGTACATTTTCCTGAACTTTCAACAAACGATGCCTTTGTGAAATATCTCTTATATTACTGCAGTTTCAGTGTATGAATTGTATATTATGTACAGGATATATTTTGAAAATCAGATTTTCAAGAAAGGAATAGTTAAAAATAGATATGTTTAGATTTTTATTTTCAATAATGTCAAAAATCTGTTATTGTATAATTTGAGGATATTTCTAACTTTATTCGAGCAAAAGTATATCATTTACACATATCTGTAAATGTCTTGTTCTTCATTTGTAATACATTTCTTTCAGATTTGTGGGATTTCAAAAGGATGCTATTTCCTATATTGGTCATAAAATAGTTTTTAAGGATCTATATGAGCAATGTAATATTAACTGAAACCAAAGGTTATTGCATATACATGGATATTACATTTCCTATTCATAGTTTTCTTAACAGTTTTTCAATGAAATTATACTTTGATCACTACTAAATAGCGAACCTTTTCAGATTATGAATTGATACAGAAAGCCGCTGAATGAGCTTGTTCATAGCTCGTCACATCACAACTGCAGCAAACGCAATGCGTGTCGTACGTGTGACTTGCGTATCGGAATCTACAGCATGTGTGTGCGTGGGATGCATTTGCATGTGCGGTAAGAAAAATCTCACAATTTCCGCCTATTTAGTTGCGATCAAAGTATAGTGCTAGTTGTGGATTTCAGTTGTATGTAAACAATCGACAAGAAGGCTTACTACATGAAAGTTTTAAAATGGCAGACAAATTTTTAGCGAATTTCAATTTATCAGCAATTTAGTTGGGATTTAATTTCACTAATTTAGAGCATTTTACATTAGTTTTAATGGTAAATAAAATTTTAGCGAGGGATTTAATTTAGCAAATTTGCAGTCTAGCGAAATTAAATCCCTAGCAAAGAATTCACTTTCTTAAAGGAAATCAATTTTGGTTTTTGTTGTTACAACATATGCTTTCTATGCTGTATTTCCTGTTCAAATATACTTATCAAAAATATATCTAAATAACTGAAGAAACATTTTAAAAATTTAAAAGCTCTTCGTAAGTGTATAAATAATACAACCAAGTTGAATAAAAGTTACCACTAGGATAAAAAGAAAGCTGATGACTAACAATTTCATCAAATGCTTACACTGGCAGTCAAAAGTGTTTGTGCTCGCTTAAATACGGGCAAAAACCTAACTATTATATCAAACAACCAGGATTCTTAAAAAATGAAAGGTTTTTTTCATAGGTACCATACAGGCTGTATCCAAATGATTAGTACTCAACTTTGTGATTTTTTTTCACAAAATCTATAAATGCTAGTATAATTTTTCCACAGATATAAAAAGACCAATTCAATACCTTCCATTTAAAAAAAGAGTTTACGTCAGTTAGAACAAATTGTGCATTTTTACAAACTCGCCACGGGTAATTAATAGCTTATACCTAAAGCAAGATATCCAAATTGTAAGTGTTAACATGTGATTAGTCATGGGGAAAAACATAAGGCATTTGAAGTAAAATTGTTTTTCATATGGCATCGCATCAAAGGCCACAAATTATCAGGAAACGGGGAGAATGAATATTGTATGGCGTTTTGTGGTAGGCAATTTTCAAATTCCGTATAAGTGCTTGATTTGCCAATTTGCAACATCAAAAAGGTTATCGTTAAATGACTTTCAGAAGCACGCAATAGGCTTCACAGAGAATTATTGCAAGTAGATATCTATACATATTTTAATAGAGTAAGGATTTCTACAAATTATTTACTGCCATGAACTTATTTTGTGAAACACAATGATAAAGAGCCATCTTTATTTAAATAAAGACAGGTAGTATCTCCATTTAAAAGATATGTAACATTTTCCATTTAACCAATAGCAAGTATTTCGTATAATCATTAAGTTCTTTCTCCATGGAATGAGAAGTCAAACAGAGCTTATAACATTAAATGTTGGCAATTTTGAAAGTAAAATTATATTTTAAAGTAGAAAATATAAATCAAAATCTCTCGCAGACAGAGTTATAGATTTCTGTCTTCATTGAAATGGAAAGGCAACAAATCAAATCCGTGGAGAGTTTTCAAAACCGGTGCCTTTACAGAATCCTCTCGTTCTTGGAAACGAAATGACCATATGCTCTCATTCTTTTTGCAAATTAAAGACAATGAAATGTACTACCAATTCAGATAATTTCAAGTTTCAAAATGAACGGGAAGTATTTTTATACATTTATTTATTCTGAGTACTAATCATTTTGATACACCCTGTTTGTATCAAATATAAATAACACATGTTTCCTCTGATATTTGATTTTCCATAACCATAAAAATGACCGATTTCCTGAACCATATACAAATACAAACCACACACTTTTCGATATGTACCTATGTAGTTTATTATTCAATGCTCATTATCACCATGTAACCATAAAGAACATTCTCAGGTGTTTTTTTCCAACAAATGTGTATATAAACTCATTTTTGAATGTGCAGAAGAAAATATACAGTATGTTTAGCACTCCATATTTTCAAATGCGGTGAATGCAATTCCTGTTGAGTTCTTTAGATCTATATATGTAATATAAAAAATGACGCAAATGAAGAATGGTTCTTGAGATATGGCTGGTGTGCAAACACTTTTGACCGTCACTGTACTTTATTTGCTACGCAACAAGACATATTTACTTTGAATAAGATAATTAATTATTCATTTCCTCTCATTGTGGAAGATGAAACAATTGTTTATATTTCAAAATGGGTTTTAATTGATATGGTATAATTGTTACTATGTCAATATGCCATCTCATTGCATTATTAAAAGCAATGTGTGATGTAGGGTATTGATTAATTGAAGAATTGTGTAACTTGTAATGGGTAGAGGGATTTCGCATGTATTTGCACATGTGTCAACTTGGTGTTCATTTGTCATATTTACTTTACTTGAAATCATAATTTTCAATTCTCTATTAAGCTGAATTCAGACTCAAAGCAAACGCACCGAGCATGTGCAGATAGGAGTTTTGAGCAGTTCAGATCAATCGATATCAAAACGCAACACCATTTGCGGCAACGCAAATCGAGTTGAGAAAAGCTGAACTTTCCATTTCGTTTTCATGTCATCGGCTGCTGCAGTACGTTTGTGTTTTGAGTGTGAATTCATTTCCGGTGCCGTTTGAGGTGAAAATTATTGGAAACGCAACGCATTGCGTTTTAAGTATGAATTCAGCTTTAGGCATCTCCCCTAAAGCATGGATGGCACCAGGGTGTGCTGTTGGGAGAGGGGCAAATGACAAGACTCAAAAGGTAGACCCATAATTTTTCGACGTAACTTGAAACTGGCAAGGTATAATATGTTTCACACTGTAGTGCACAGACATTTAAAATTTAAAATTATTGTAAAATTTCATAACAAGTCACAAAACAAAGAAGATTTTCAATTTTACAACATTTTAACGAAATAAAATCTTTTTTTTTTTCTTTCGTTTTCTTCTTTCTTTTCTTCCTTTTTTGTAACTACGGTTCATAAATAGTCATTGAGATTATGTACTTTTGTGGATTCCAAAAGTATTTCACTCCCATGTGTTAACAATTTTAATCAGGGAGGGGAAATAAAAACAAAATTGCATGTACTTTTTGTCTAAATCAAATTTTAAAAAAATATCAGATTCACAAACAGCTATGGTGTATAGAAATGGTGATCAGTGTTGTGTAAACATTGTATTTGCTTTTAAGGGAATTATTTCAAAAGGATGTTGAGAAATATTCCACACCATTTTCTTTAAATACCACACAGAATTATTTGATGACCTTTATTCACTCTTTATACATTGTACTCAGATATGTTTAGTATAGTATTATAGACCTATTTTATGTGAACTTTGTATAGTTTTATGCAATGACTGATAATATTTTATTTGTAAATAAAGCATGATAATCCTCATGTTTTGATCATTATTATGGTACAAATTATTCCAGTACAACTCATTTTATTTTTGGCACATGTCTTCCAAATATTTTGTAATGATAATGAAATAAATACATACAGTCACTTCAAGTGTATCTTTGATTCATCATTTATGTGTGTTTCTCTAATAATGCACTAGATATACTTTGTAATTATGTAGACCATTTTCATTCCAAATATTTCTCATATATTTTTTGTTACAATAGTGAACATTTTTATTCTGAATTAATGTATCAAATCTAAATTTTCCATATCGTGTAAAAAGTATAAAAGGATGGAATTATTTTCTTACCACCTCACATTTTCAAGTGTGTACCAATGTGTAGGATTTTATTTAATAAAGGTCAAAACATAGTTCTTTTGAGATATCAAACATTTGGTGCAACAAGTCTTTGTTATCTTATAATCTGATATATAGTTCCAATGTATTTTATATCTTGGTGATGAAAAATCAATACACAAAATTTTCTTTGATGTCAAATGTTTGGTGATTTTCAACACCAGAATCCATTATTGATTAGAAGATGTAGTGGAATTAATGTAACAACAAAGACATGTTGCACCAAATGTTTGATAGCTCAAAAGACTCATGTTTTGACCCTAATATTTTTAATATTGATTTTTGTTAATAAGATCTTTTCCTGGTAACTTCATCCCTCCTTGTGATGATAGTAACTGTTAACACAATGGTCAAAATTTTACACCATGTGAAAAATACAGAACCAAAATGTTCATATAGAATGAAAAATTACACCATGGAGAAATTGGGCACCATGAAACAAAGTCCAAAATGAAAATGTCTTCAAACTACAAAAATGATGATATCTAGTGCTATAATACTCCCTGTAATAGTTAAATTCTGCAAAAATAACAACCAAAATAGACCATTTTGAAGCAGTCTTTCACACAAATTCATAGGGTGTGTACAAGTATTCCCAAATAAAACTCAATAATGCCAAAAATTAAAAAAAAAAAAAAAAATGTTGCTTCTTTCCGAAAATAGAATTATCTTTACTGTACAATAAGAGGTTCGTGCTCAAAACATTGAAAAATACATGACATATGCATATGCTGAGGGAACCACAAAACCCTAACTTGTTAGAAACTCGACACTTATACAGTTTCAATCTTGATTCACTCTAGCGCCTAAATTCATATTTTAGCAACAATTGTGGATTTCAGTACAGGTTCCATGTTGGGCTTGTATGCTTATACCCTTATTTGGGAAGAAATGCTCTTATTGTTATCTGCATATGATTTGAAACATGTTTGAGTGGTGGCGCTCTCACGAATTTGCTGCACTTTTATTTCGCTCTGGATATACCTGCAATATTTCTTGAAATTTTAACTTTTGTACATCATTTTTACATCGTAACGTTATTTGTATGGACTTTGTGAGTATTTGTGACTGTTATGCACCAGTTTTTAACTTTGTTGCCGCTGTTGTTTTAAGAGAATAACTTTAACTGTTTTGTATCGCTATCGTCCGTTTCTGCTGTGCACTATCATATACTGTTGAATTCGTCAGACTTGATCTCATACTTTGTATTTTTATCACGATGTGCCGTATAACATACTCAAGG
>JXSR01S016633.1:7041-19048 GCA_000969725.1 Ophiothrix spiculata | reverse complement strand
TTTGATTTGATGAGAATAGTATGCGTATGTGAGGGTTATGTCAGTAATATAGAAGTTATAGCAGTTCAAGGATGTGCAAATCTACAAGAAAATATTGGCAAATTTCTTTTTTAAGTGTTTTTAATAATACTTCAAAATCAAAATCAAAAACTTCTTCAAATCAATTCAAATTGCAAAGTCTAATTGCGTTTAAAATACGTCAAGAGCGAATAGACATCGTTGCAAATATGTTTTAAATTAAAGAAAAGGAATAAAAATCCATTTTGGATCAATCACCTGGATCACCATCACTGGGCGATACTGGTTTCACTTTGGCGTTTTAAGTCAAGACATTGATTAGTTTGCTGTTTTGGATGCAGATGCACGTTGCGAGCATAATTTTAAATTTAGCGAATACAATTAAAGTAATTGTGCCACTACAAGGTACCAATAAAGCAAATTGGATATCGACTGTGAAACGAACGTCGCTACCGATGACCCCAGCTACATTCATGTGACAACTGACACAGACTTCATCAAGTAAGATTATACTATGGTTGTTTTTGGTTTGTTGAAAAATCAAATAGTCGCAGATACCAGACTTATTTCACCATTATAGCAATCTATATAGTTGTGGTTGGGGTGAACGTGATTTTGCGCTACAGCTGAAAACACATGAAAAGGTCGCAATTTGGTGAATTTGACATTTTTGCAGGTTTAAAATATTTTATGCATTCTTCCAAACACCTCAAATGTTTTATTTTGAAAAATTGAACGTTAAGTATTAAAATCTTAGCAGGACCATCAACAGAAAGTATATAGCGTACTTGTTTTTGAATGATTTTATCTCAGTTACATCTTTTAGTCGATGATCAATTTTGACGGACCATAGCTTGACTAGTGGATATCGGATAAAGTCCATTGAGGTGTCATTTTAAACCTTATGAAATAGATTCGCAGCTTATGTAAAAGAGTAAAAAAATGACCAGGGGCCAGCTTTTCGGTTGGTTTGGGCTGGACGTAGTCTTTGTCAAAGACCCTCGCGAAGCACACCACCACCATCACAACCACCGCCACCCCCCCCCCCCCCGAGCGCAGCGAGGAAATTCTGACTTACGCAGTTGTCATTTTTACACAAAGGCCTAACTATCTCGGGCTGTGACACAGACTAGGCTGGACGGTCACAAATGCAGTTTTATATAATTTAAGCAATTATTACTGATACGGTTTGTAATGTTGTTTTGTTCTCATTGTCATAAAGGAGGAGGAGGAGGAGGACATTTTCTGGCTTCACGGAGTTCGTATCTTTACATTAAATAATGAAAACGCCTCCTTTTGTTGTGACGAATAAAAGGATTTTTCTTCAAAATGATGGATAACCCACGAGAATGATAAATAACATATTTAATGCTATTTTAAAACAAGCTTGCATTATCTGTAAACGTAAATAAGTATCTCTGGTGTTCTTTTAATTACGAAAATAATTGAAAGAAAACTGCAAGAAAGTATCAATATTAACTTGCGTAAGAGATATTATTCCAGGGAAAATGAATAGAGTACTGTTCCATTTATCTACTTTGACCTTTTTTCATCATTATTTAAGAAAATGTCATATAGTATTAGTACAGAGTACCATTTTTGTCATGGTGATGAAGGTGAATTTGATCACATTAAAATATATTAATATTGGTCACAATGTTCAATTAGTAAAAACTATTGGTGGAAAAATGTGTTCGAGCATTTGCTTCCAAGGAAACGGCGGACATGATGGACTTAAAGGTAAAAGCTTTTTAAACACTTCATGTATTTGTACATTCCACGTACTTGTATTCTTTTAAAATATTGAATGCTGAACACTTCATGTAATTGTACATTCCACGTAGTTGTATTCTTTTAAAATATGTCCAAATATTTTAAAGTTAGGATTTTAAAAGAACAAACGCTCTTCATTTGGTTTAATAAATGAGTCTTCTACCAAATTTCAATGATTTGGATAATAATTAGATGTTAAAGCCTGTCCGATGAAAATGATATTTTTATTAAAATCAAATAGAGATAGTATAATTTGCTGCATGAATTTTGCATTCACCTTTTTTGTTTTCAATTGAGGACCACTTCGCAACCCAATCTCCAATTCAACGAAGGTGATTTTTTGGTGGGAAATGCTGGCATAATCGATCGGTTGAGTACAGCAAAATATTTTTGTCATATGTAAGTATATATAGATCAGCGAGTCCAATCAGTGGGCTTTCTGGATATTTGTTTATACAGGGTCTAAAATATGCGTAGGATTACAATATTATGTAGATTATATTGAATCTAATTATGATTGTAAAGATTGGATGCAGTCCTTATCATTTGAATAAGATTTAGACACATTCTCATAATATTGTATTGTTTCGGCTTTCGCCAAGGAAACACAACTTGGAACTTGATACCACGTAAGCTATAGGAAGCTTATCTTCAACAGGTCTCCATGATGGGTTTTTGTTTAATTCAGTTTTGGAATGCAGGAGGAAGACCGGAGTACCCGGAGATAAACCTGCGGAAAGAGCATGGACTGAAAATCAAATGCACATAAAGCGCCGGGCGCGGGAATCGAGCCCGGGACCTCATTGGTGCAAGGCGAGGGAACTACCGCTGCGCCTACCCGCTCCCCTAATCTTTTAGAACTGAAATGGTGATGAATCACGGGAATTCTCACTCTCTTCGTTGGAAAAGGAACAATAGCTTACGTATTATAAGATGGTAAGAAAGGCAATGACTATTCATGTGTTTGAATTTTGGAATAATACATTTATATTGTTAGTCTCTGTTGATATAAAATGATGGAAGTAGCGTTTGAAAGCTTTATATAAATATCACTTTCGCAATATTCGATTAGATTATTAAAGCGCTTTAAAACAAATGTTGAAATGTGTAAATGATTAATAATTTTGCTTTGAAAATATAAACTTTCCTCGTCACATCATTTTACTGTGAGGATATGCAAACACTCAACTTACGGATATATGCAATCATTGATTTCGAGTATCAAATTGTGAAATGTTGGTTTTTTAGTCGTTATCCGCAAAATGTGATGTGAATATGCATAGTATGGGAATTAAAATTTCATAGCATTGTACTGTCTCCTTGGTTGATATGGTATAAATACTTCTGCGTCTGCTTAAAGATAAACTGCACATGACCATTGTACACCCTGTATCGGAATCAAACATCGTAGTGAACTAAATGCCACTTTAAATTCCATAATGAACTGCATTGACTTTCAATTGGTGGGCAATATGCAAAATCATTTTGAGAGGCTCACATTTCGGCAATCCTCACTATTCTATATGAATATTAAAAAGGAGTATTATGACAAGAATCTTATTACATTTTATTCGTAAAGGAATGAACATAGGTTACGAGCATTGAATAATAGATCAATGGTTAGATTTTGAACATTGCTAGGGATTAAAAATCATGAACAAAGTATTGTAGTCGTTCAATCTACTAAATCGTAGAGAATCTTTTAAGAATGTGTTTTCATCGACTGCAATTAGGTTGTCTTCATTTATATATGATCAGTAAGCTTTTATACGTATATTGAGATTATATTTTAAATCTCATCCTTCATTTCTTTGAGCAAAGGTAGCTAACAATTATACATGTAATTTTGTTGAAAAGTTCAAAAAAAGTTTGGTCAAAAAGCGATCAATAATTGTCTTTGCAATGCCCTTCCTAAAAGGCATTTCACCCAAAATGAACACATCTGGTGTTTTTGTTTGTTTTGTTCTTTTTTTAAAAAAATTAAACGATAATTTCATAAAACATTATGCTAAGGTATTTTATACTAACCCATTGATGTTATTCATTAAGACTGAAGTAAACCAATAATTGGAAGAATTCTTTTCCAACTGCAAATCGTGGAATATTTGTATATATAAACCACATGAACGTACGGAATACATTTTGCATACATGTGGACTGACACCCAGTTTTTTGCAGAGTCAACTTAATTTATAAGAACTGATATACATTAAATCTTGAAACATTGTTGATCCGATTTGACTCCATCGTCGTGTTTTTTTCTTTTTCTTTTTAACCGTATGCGCTTATCTATATGTTAATCAAAACTATAGAATGGGATTATTGTGAAAATGTACACTTAAAATAATCCATGTGAAGACAATTTAAAGGTACTTGGTCTGATTTTTCAAATTTTAGTTTCCACTGTCATATGAAAGACAACCACCTACGATGCTTCAATTTTTTAAATTTAAGTCAAATCGGAACAACAGTTTTGATTTTGTTAGCAATTTTGCATTTTCCATTTGCCTATACTTTACCATAAAATTAATAATTTTAACATACATGTATTTCCGAAACACGTAAAACGTCACATGGGCAATGAGAAAAATATGAGGAATATTTTGATTTAAGAATCTCAGAAAGTTTTAAATGATATTGGTTTAATCGAACAGAGCTCCTTTAAATGGCTTAACTCCTCTGGGCTCAGGATGGGCACCCGGGACTTAGGCTTGCACTAGGAATCCAGTTAAGGGTACTCTTGCTACAAGATTTTTCATTTAAACATTTTTCATAGCTTGTTCATCCTCAAATCAATTACCCTGAGTAATTGTTCTTTCCAAAAAGTATTCCCTTCGATCATATTTTTATCACAGCTTGGTAATAAAATTTTCAAACGATGCCCTTAACTCTACACTTTAAGCTAAATAACTTTTCCAACATCTTAATATAAATTCATTGTATTTGGAATCAAAATTCATTGCAAAAGTTTTGATTTGTATCAGATGAAAATATTTTGAACTAATTTTTGATAAGAAAAAAAGTGACACTGAAAAAGTCTTACTCTTGCTTTGTATGATCTACTTAAATCTTTGAGAGACTCTGTGTTCTTTTAATAGAATAAAACAATTACAGCTTGAAAATGGTGCGTTTGGGTGGAAAGAAGAAACCGATCTTTGAATTTGTGACGACAGTAGCATTGCTCACAACATTATTCAATTATCCAGGGCTTGAAAGTTTGTGAGTGAGTATGTAGTGTAAAGGGGAATGACACAGTTATGTTACACATTTTTTTTTAAAGACACATTGGTAAATTTCAATGGTTAAATCTAATGATTTTAATGCGATTTTAAAACACTTAGAAATAGGTTGATGGATTAAGTATTAAATATTGAAATAATTAACCGCGCCCAAGAGTGATTATTTGCTTTTTAGTTACTATGGTTACCGATAATTCTCGTTTTTGTTAAAAATTATTTTTGTCATATAGACAATGATTATGAAGGCATTTTGGTATACCTTGTTGAATGGACACGAACCTGTTAACATATATTCCAAAGCTTGGTTGCAAAAATAATGAAAGCATATGTGTCACCCACAATATTGCGAGTAGGAAGCAAGCTATTTCGGATAGTCAACATGGTAAACCATCATAGCAACAGAATTTCGGTAATATTATATAAACTAAAACGTACAAACAAAACTGCGCACTAAATTACGCATAATCTACATTTAATGTTGCAAAATGCGTATCTGGGCAATCAAACTCTTTCAAAATAGGCAGAAGCGCTGGATACACTACAGACCATGGACGTGTCTACACAATACGTTTGGTTTGTAATTCGAGATTTACGGGATATATCGTGTGATCTTTAACACTGGAGCTTGACAGTGAACTTGAAGTTATGAAGTCAATAGTCAATATTTGGGTGTATTTAACTTAAGAAAACTGACATTACAATAGTTTATACACTTGTCAGGCTTCTGACGGAAGATGGTGTCGTCGTCTTCTGATATGAAGTTCTACTTCTTGATAATCTGGCGTGATGAGAACAATCAGTTAAAACAATTCAGAATCAAAGACTAAGCAGTACTGTTAATAGTATGATTATCAATGAAATGATTTCTGAATCTAGAAATGCGACTGAATGACATTATAACTGAAGACAGAAGTTCAAAGAACATCCTCATTGAATTAGCATCTGTCGCCCGATCAGTATGATGATATATTTTTTGCAACACGACTATAAGAGAAGAGCGTCTCTGTTTCACTCTGAGCAAATTGAAATGGGTCAACATAATCTTAAACAAACATTCTTAACCACTCAACAAAATGTCTTTCACACGTTTCATTGGAATAGAAGTAAGAGCATCAGCCCTCAGCTCAGATCATTCATGCGAGAAGTACTAGGTTTGGGGGGAATTCAGTACTTGAATTTTCAACGATAAATTGAATATAATTGTAAATGTATTTGTTAATTTACCTAGATTTTTATAGCACATTCTACACACACACCACTCAGCACTTCTATACCTTAATACTCGTATACCCTTCCCCCTACACCCTCATCCCCCTCCGTTCTTAACGTTTACAATGACACACCTACCTAACACATTACATTACAACCTTCGATGATTAAAATTAGAAAAAAATGCAAATTCTAATTATTTATTCATTGCTATAGCCTAATGTAGAAAAATCGCAACTGGGGATTATCAGTGCCTACACTAAGCCTATCACGAATAGGTTATATGCTATTGTTATATCTAAGACTATTGTTTGTCATTATGATGGTTAGTCGTTGAGTACTATGACAGGAGCAATATATTGCTTGACAAAATTGTAATCACCTTTCACGTGTGTTAATACACAGTGTTATTGTCAATTAATTTTAAATGCCTGTGCATGATTTCATAATCTGAAGTGCGTATAATGTGAAGATTACCTTCCAGATGAAATATTTAAAGGTGGGAGATTATTATTCAGTTCTTTTCATGTTATATATTTGATTAGATGATGACATTTATATACATGTATGTAAGTTAGCAGAATCACAACTCAAACCAATGCAAATTGCTAAGTCAAAAATTGGATCAAACCATATGCATATTCGGAATTCAAATGCCGTTGTACATTAACCATATTAGTTGTAGGCAAAGATGATAAAGATAATCGACCTGCTCTGTTTCAAATAATTCATTTCATCTCATCGAAAATACATTATATCGTCGATGGATCATCTTTCTATTATCTTGTTTCTCTCTTTACATTGCTGATGGCGCAACATTACAATGATGTTATGTTATTATTAATTGCGTCGGTGTTTCTGGGTTTTTTTTTCCAGCAAATACTTTAATAAAACCGAAAAACGTGCTCTTTTGGTTGTAGTGGTTGCAACTTTGTGAATTATTGTTTGCATTCTCTTATTTTACAATTCTATTGTAAACCAAATTAATGGTAAATGAATCATTCTTCGTAAATCAGCTAACATTTTACACCTCAATCAAGCCATATTGAAGCCATTCAAAGGAGCTTGGTCCAATTTTTCAACATTTAGTTTTCAATATCATATTAAACCTATCCACTCATGATGTTTAAGTTTCAAATTTCAGCTAAATTTGTCAAACCGTTTTGATTTCATGGGCCATTTTGTAATTCGGAGCAGTCTATACGTTACTGTGTAAAATTAATTATGGCTACCATTATTAGACACATATATATATCTTTATTAAAAATGGAACAAAACTCAGACGTGAAATTTCACATGGGATATGAGCAAAATATTAACAATATTTTGGTACCAAAATATCTAAAAGTTTGAAAAAATATTAAAGCAATTGGACTATGCTCCTTTATTTGATAAGTTAAATTAAAAATGGAGTTATTCTGTGTCTGTTAGTAATATACCATTATCTACTGTTCGTATGAAAGTTTCTAGCCGTGGTATCAACCCTAGCTAGCTCTATTGTTGAAGATACCCAGCTAACGATTTAGCAATTCACAGTAGGTTGCAAAAACATTGATAAACTTCGATTAATTAGTAAATCTGGTATGTCAAAATGTTTCCTAAATATCCACAGCCGAAATAAAGCTCTTACATGAAATGATTAATGCAATGGAAAGGGATTATTGGGAAAAGGAATCTTGGATTGTCGCCAATTCTGGATAGGATGATGCGATACTGTACCTCCGACATTTTACGGCTCCACCTGCCGCATTTCAAGAGTCTTCGAAACAGTGTAACGGAAAATTGGCATGCTTGATCAGAGCAAGTCGCAATAGACGATACTTAAAACCAAGGCAAAGTTTGCGTGTGAAACAAATAAACATGCTGTTTATGCGTCAAGTTAAGATTTACGCGAGCTACATTGATATCGGGCCAAAGTTCGAATATATCCGGAAGAATATTGACTCTGCTCTATGGGCGATAACAAGATGGCGGCCAGGACAGATTCCCCTTTACAAGTCCCTTGACTTCAACGCAACAGCGACAAGAACGGTCCTTTTGCATGTCTCAACTACACGTGAAAAAACGACACGGTTGGTCTTCAATCGTGTGATTTGATATTTCAAATTGTGTCAATTATTTCTTTTTCTCTTGTTAGAGTTCAGACTTCAAAAATTGAAGATAATCACACTACTGTTTGCATTTTTTTTTGCAACCGTGTTGTAACCTAAATAAATAAGCTCTTAAATGGTAAATATTTTCTCCTGTAATTTGGTTATTCTAAAACAAATGACTACATATCTTGATTTGTTTAAACAGAAATGTTAATATACCAAAACTCAAATATCATGTTTGCAATAGAATTAAATGCCACCTGTTTGACTGTCTGTGGTACAATTCCATCACCAAGTTTCATCCGTAAATCTTTTGAAGAAGGAGAAATGATAGACAGATTAGTTTACAAAATTCAAACACAAATCCCACAATACAACTCAATCGATGATTTATTATTAAATGGAAGGTTGACCACAATTGATATCTTGTCCATATCGTGCTTTGAAATTAAAATGAATACAAAATAGGATAACAAATATATTACGTTATTACGTGTACGTGTAGATACAGAACTTTACATCCAGGTTTTTAAGGAGAAATTAACTCGCTTCAGCGCATTTAAAAAAATGATTCACTTTGTTCATTTTAATATTGGCTCAATTTGATACTTGAACTTCCATTCGTTTTTATCTTATGTTAAATCAAAGGCACGATTGTGCACTTTATTTTATTATAATCAACTTTAGTAGAGCGTTGGTTTAAAGATAGCGGAAAAGTTAGTAAACCAAACCATATTTGCAAACTACGTTCCTTTCATTGTTTGTCCCCAATATCAAAAAAGGACAATAACCTACTGTATTCACAAGAATAAGAGGATTTATTTAAGTGCTAGTTAAACTCAAGGCAATCATTGATGACATATTTTTAATGTTTTTTCTCCAAAACAACATTGCGTTACTACCTTAAAGTAGAGAATATCTTTTTGTCCATCATATCAATGATTCAATTTAGATAACAATAATAATTGCAGGAAAAAGAAGATCAATGACAATTGCATAGGCTTATTTTATGACTTTTTGGAAAAACGTTTTATAGCAGGTTTTTCCGTTAAGACACGCACAAGTATATTTTACTTTTTATAATGATAGGTCAGAATTCTTCAAGTGAAATAGCAAAGCACAAATAACATATTTGAAAGAGCATTAAATGCCACCTATTTGATTGTCCGCGGTACAATTTCATCCCCAGTTGTATCCGTGACTCTTTTGTAGCATGGGAAATGAAAGGCTGGATTAGTTTATGATATATGAAATTGTAACACAAATCCTACTCTACAACTTATCACTGCCCATGCCAATATGTTCGAGAACTTTAGTATTAAATGGAAGGTTGACATTAATCATGTTATTGATATTTTGGCTAAGTAGTGCTTTAAAATGCATATAAAATAGTAATTAGATCAATTAAATTCTTGTTGTAACATACAATCCTTAACGAGTTGTTTCATGGTTGCGGAAAATATTCCATGTTTTTTATTTAATTGTTCAATGTTTGCAACAAATACTTCATGTTTGTATTAAGTATTTCATGTTTGTAAAAATGCTTCATGTTTGCAAAAATATTTCAAGTTTGTTAAAATGAGATAAAATGGGTTTTCATGGCCCTCATGGTACACCGTCTTAAATAGCGCTTCAAAATGAATACAAAATAGGATCAATAAATAGATTAAGTTATTATGTGAAGATTCAGAACTATGAAGTAAATGAAACGATTCAAATTGTATCTCCCGGTTTAAGGAGAAAATCAACTCACTTAAATACATTTTATATCAATGACTTATTTTGTTTATTTTAATATTGGCCTAATTTGATACTTGAACTTCAATTTGTTTTTATATTACGTTAAAACTTGAATCAAAGGCAGGATTGTGCACTTTATCTTATTACAATCAATTTTAGTAGAGCGTTGGTTTGAAGATAGGAAATGACAATAAATCGAAGTTGGGTTAAAGAAAATATTTTTAATGTCATTGCCTAGCTTAGACTAGTTACAGACACAATTCGCATTGTTCTTGTGTCGTAATTCCAAAACGAAAATCCATTAGCATAGTTACAAACTCGTTGCCCTTAATCGTTTGTACCCAATATCAAAAAACGATAATAACCCACTTTGTTCATAAGAATAAGAGGATTTATTTGAGTGCTATCAAAACCCAAGACAGTCATTGATTAAAACAAGTTTGCATTGCAAAGAAAACAAAAAAGATCAACTTCAACTTATTGTCTAGACTTTTTTGGAAAAACATTTTTACAGCACCTGCATAAACGACCTTATTTATTATACAATTTTATTGCTAAATGTGTTTCTCATATTAACAATCAACATTAAAGATTTGTTACTTGCCAAATGAGCGGTAAATGGTTAATTTATAACAGACTTACTTTACAATTACATATACTTCAAAAAAATGTTTTCTTAGAGATTTTCATATTATCGGGGGATTGCCAATATAGGTAGAAAGGTACCCGGTATTTCCGTTAGAATAAAACCATTTTTTAAAAGTTTGTAAAATAGATTAGAATTCGTAAAGGGAAATAACGGAGCACAAATATCATATTTGAAAGAATGTCACCTGTTTGATTGTCCTTTTTTAAAACAGAAATGTTAATATTCGCAAGGTGAAATACCAAAGCTAACATATCATATTTGCAAAAGAATTAAATGCCACCTGTTTGATTGTCTGTGGTACAATTTCATCCCCAGTTTTATCCGTGACTCTTTTGCAGCATGAGAACTTAAAGGCTGGATTAGTTTATAGTTTATAAATTGGTAACACAAATCCTACTCTACAACTTAATCGCTGTTGATGCCAGCTTACGGATACATGCAATTATTGACTCTGTGTATCAAATTGTAAAATGTTGGTTTTTAGTTAAAATTCTTAAAATGTGATTTGAATATGCATAGTATGTATGGAAATTCAAATTCTATAGCATAATTTTGCAATCTCATTGGTTGATATGCTACATGTATTAATTTCTTTTGAGTTTGATTAAAGAAAACTGCACTTGGACCATTGTATCACCTTGTATTACAACGAAGCATCGCAGGGAATCAAATGTCACTTTAAAATCGAGAATTAACTTCATGTTTTTTTCTCACTTTGCATTTCAAGTAGTTGTTATGTTCAAACATTGGTGGTCAATAATGCAATGTTTAGTCCAAAAATCAATTTTGGGAGACTCAGTTTCCGACAATCCCCACTAAAGTATATGAATATTAAAAAGTAGGTTATAGAATAAGAATCTCATTATTTTTTTTTATTCATGAAGGACTGAAAATGGGTTACGAGCATTGAAATGATCAAAGGTAAGATATTAAGATTGTTTGAGATTAAATATCCTGAGCAAAGTATTGTAGTCGTTCAATCTGCCTAATCGTAGAGAATCTAAAAGAATGTGTTTTTATCGACTGCAATTATGGTGTCACAATTTATTGACAGTAAGCTTTTATCTAAAAACATTTATATCTTTTTATTTTAAACCTCTTCCTTCATTTCTGTTGAGGAAAAGTAGCTAACAATATATATGTAATGTTGTTGACGGCTAACTCTTTGTCTTCCTGTCAAATTTTGAAAATTATCAGAATTATAGAATTTGAAACTATTTTTGTCAAAATGATATCAAAGTTTATCCTTTAGTGTACACGAATTCTGTAATCTCATTGGTCAAACA
>JXSR01S016632.1:21997-37781 GCA_000969725.1 Ophiothrix spiculata | reverse complement strand
AAACATGCTAACACCCTTATTTAGGAAGAAATGCTCCCATTGTTACCAACAAAGCCATTTTCTGTCGATTATTTTGAACAATTGGTGTTTTTGATACTGTTTTGAATTACCTCTAACCCATTTTTGCACATGAAAACATATTTTGGCGGCCATTTTGGATTTCAATACAGGCCCCATATTGAATTTGTAACATGCTGACATCCTTATTTTGGAAGAAATACTCATACTTTACCCACAAAGCCATTTACCAACCATTATATGCGAACATTTTGTGTTTTTGATACTGTATCAAAGTGCCTCTTACCCAATTTTGAACATAAAATCGTATTTTGGCGGCCATTTTGGATCTCAACAGAGGCTCAATATTGGATTTGAAACATTCTAACACCCTTATCTGGGGAAGATATGTTCCCATTGTTACTTACAAAGCGATTTTCTGACGATTATTTTAATAATCTGGTGTTTTGATACTATTTTGAAGTGCCTCTAACCCATTTCTGCATATGAAAACATGTTTTGGCGGCCATTTTGGATCCCAGAACAGGCTCCATTTTGAACCTGATGAAAGCGTACAATAAAATTAGGTGCAAATGATCGCTTTGCACCCCTAAATATTATTTCCTTTTGATTATTTATGATATCATCCATTTTAAAGACTATTTTAAAGAAAATCTGCTGTTTTGGCGGCCATTTTGGCCGCCATTTTGAATTTTGAATTTGAAATATACATGTGACATAATTTGGGGTCATGTATACACTACAATTATTCCAAATGAACTTCTAGGTATTATAAATACTAGTTGGACCAAAAAAATGAATTTCTTACATGGAGTTATGATAAAGAAAAGTCGAAAATTGGCAGCCATTTTGAATTTCAAAATGGCCGCCATACCAAGATTTAAAAAAATGCCAACATTGATTTTCATGATCAGTATACCATAAGCTTTCAGAAAATGTATAGTTTTCCTAATCCCCATAAAAAGCCAGCGAAATTACATAAGGAAACTGACTAGTATACGCACACATCCTGCGCGAACAGCTTTACTGGGTTTGGATATTTCATGTTTCAATAGGGGTGTACGTTTTTCCAATGATATTGTTTATAGTTTTTGGCAATAATTTACATCGTTTTTGGTTTATAAATGACTCAAATTTGTGACTAAAAAATGAGAATAAAAGATGGCGATCTGCGGGGACGCCCATTACAAAAAAATAATGTAAGCCCATCTACTATGAGACGATAGATGACAGGCAAAACAATAAATCTTATCTTTTATTCTCTAAATCAAAGGCGAAGTGCAGCTGAGCTAGGATATGACACTTGTCATATTTTTCTTGCTGAAGTCTATCTTAAAATTTCCATTAAATTCTGTCATGACTCTCCTTTAAAAATTTCTAGGAAAAGTAGACTGTAGCTCACGGAACTAGTATGAACCAGTTTTTACCACAACCCAGAAACGATGTTGGCCAATGTGCTTGATCTAAAAATAAAACATCATCATTTCCTTGAAAAAATGTTATCAGGATTTTTGCATTGTAGTTAGGATTAATCAATTAATGATCGATTACTGCTAGTATATCAGTTGTCTTCATTTTATTTTGCCAATTAACAGAAAAATTAAACACTCGTTTTCAAAAATACAAGGCATTTTCAAACTTTCATAAGCAAACAAAATTTTCTGTGAATTTGCTTTTTCACTATCTGCCTGTCGATTGTGCTTCCGAAGCGAGATTTAAACTTGAATTTAATGCTGATCAGAAACATTTTTTGCCATTATCACCAGTACATATTGTATTGTAATTTTAGATAGTGTTTAGAGAAGTGTAAAATGCTCGTTTTTCAATTCATTTCTTTTACACAAGGCAAAACAGATTAACCATTGAATCATTTACCAGGTATACACATGTCCTCCCATGTTGCACCATATTCTTGTGAAGAAGCTAAATTGCAAACAATAAATGGCGCATTTCTTTCAAAAAGAAATAAACAACAAATATTCATGAAAATCATGCATTAAAATAGTTTATTTTCTTTCAAATACACACCATTCAAACCAAACTTTTTTCAAGTCCATTAGAAACTCAATATTCTGTTTTAGCTTGGGTTCAGATTTATTGTAGCATTTTTAAGACACTACAAATAGGGTATGAATTGCCACAATACTTCTACAAGTTGGGTGTTCTGAAGTGCAGACTATAACACCGTTGTGGCTTATAAAGCAATGGTTGAATCTTGTTTTTTTTTTATTTTCCTGGGGTACGGCGAATATTCTGGAAATTACAGTATAGTGCAATCATTGCTGAGTAGCATTGTGCTGGGCTGATGGAATGCTGTTACTCTGCGACGGTTGTACTACAAATATAGTAATCTCATCGTGTATAGAAAAGAGGGCCTGCTTTAAAAGGAAGGCAAAACGCTGCTATCACGGCGACAATTAGTCAGCATTACACTTGCTTGTGTACTTTGTAACCTAGTGTACTGCTATTAATGCTTCGATATATATGCTCAACATAAAAATTAACTAACCTGTGCAATCACAGATAGCTTGTTTAACATTTTCTTTATTGTTATCCCAAACTGAGGCCACCTTGACTACAGCTTTTACTCCTGCATCTTCATCCTCTGCATCTTCCTGTGAAAATTGAACAACAAGTGATTGGGAATTATGAAGAAAAGGCTATGGAATAATCATGGAGGGGTTGCTTGGAATAAAGTTTTGTTGTCATTAAATTCTCATAAGGCTCGAGACGCGCATGAGAGTCTAATGACTTGCCATCCCACACCAAGATACATTATATCTGATAATGGTCTCTGTTTCACCATTTATCTAGTACATAACTTGACTTCTGGAAATCAAGTGAAATTCATTACTAAGTCATTTTAATCCTTATAGCACGATCTTTGCAAATATTTAAAAAAATAAAAATGACAAGAGGCTTCATTTAAGGCTGGTTTGGGATGGACGGTCACATATGATATCCATATTCATGTGGTCAAATGTTAACCACTTTTTGTGATTTTGTGACCTGGCACTAAGCTCAACGATTTCTTCTAAAAAAACTCACCCCAAGTTGATTCAGAATATGCTCTGCTCTGTCTCTGCCAAGGCGGATGAGCTTATCTGCTGTAGGGAATGCTAGGAAGTCTGCTACTGTTGATGTTGAAGATGATGCTCTCTGCATTGAAGAGAAAATATTAAAGACAATGCTGAGTTCTGCTGTTCCACACCTTATAGGTTTTACGCCACCAATTATATATCACCCATGACTAGATTCAGTGTTTATTTCCAAAATCGAGGTCATCTTTACCAACTAATTCCTAAAATAAAAATGTTAACATCAGGAAATGTGATTTACTTGCTCATTTTTTATTTTAAATGTGTTGTTTAAGATATTAAAGAAACAAAAATCCCATTATTTTTGAAGATTAATGTGTTTTTATTTTTATCCCTAGGACTTAATAGACAAACTGGCAGCACTGTGGATTTCAGTGGGGGACGAGGTTAGACTCCAATTCCAGGCTGCTTACCGGAAAAACGAGACGGACACCCCAGGTAAATTTGGCCATTTTTTTAGTGGTTTTTGACATTAATTTTGAGAAAAAAGACATTTCAGGAGATGGTACTCAAAGGAAATGGGTGAAAATCATGGTCAAATCAAAGGAATTTACATAGGAAAAGCAATTGGTGGTGTGTACCCTAATCCAAGTATCATGAACTACGTGGCTAATTCTTTATGAAGTCATCTTAGAGCAGGACTTTTCAGATTGTGAATATCTTTAGTTGAAAATTCTCACCCTTAATTATGAAAACACCATTTTCTTTATACCTTTGGTACAAACCACTAAAACTAATAAATGGAAGCCTAATATTTTTCATACAATAAATTTATTATGACCATTTCCATAAGATTACATCAACAAACAAAAAAAGTTATTCAAGTCTGAATATTAATGAAATTACACTTGAAAATGTAAGGTACTAATTACAGAAAATAGCTATACCTACAAGATATCTGTAAAATTGACATCCCTTGACCATTTGACATGTTTTTGCAGTCCATGTGGTCTTACTACCTGTGTGGAAACTATAGATTTACAGGAGAGATATCAGACTTTGTATACAGTGTCCCAGCCCATGTATTGGCGTCGTCAGCCATGGAGCTCAAATTGGGGGTATTCGAGTCCACTTGGTTCCCGCTAAAATCAACTTAGTCGGAGTGCCCAGATTCGGTTAAGCCTAGAGACACCCGCAAATAATATCTAACGCAAATGATATGCAAAGCGTGTGTGTTTTCAATATTTGCACAATTTGACAAGATGCAATTTATCATTGGCAAAACCCGAATACCCCCAATTTTGTCTCCATGTTAGTATAAAAATGGCGTCGAGTCTGATATCTCCCCTGCAATTCTATGGTGGAAACCTACCTTTCCTGTTGGCAAATGACAATAACCTAAAAGGTTGATTGCCATAAGACTCTTCTAATTTGATAATTGAATACACCAGTGTAAGAAAACCCCAAACTCAAATAGCTCCCTTCTGTTAATTATATTTATAAAATATAAATGCATAAAAATCTCTGAAGATGCTTTCACATCACTAAAATAGCATTTCCATGTCAATATCCTAATCATAGTGTCACATTTGACCTTGTCGTTGACTTTTTTAAAGAAATTTTTAGATAATTGTTATAGTACATAGTTGCTATATTAAAACAGCCAGTACAAGAAAACCCCAACTCCATGAGCTTCCCTCTGAAACTAATATACAAGAAAAATCATTTAACAATGTCTAAAAAAGTCAACTACAAGGTCAAATGTGACACTATGATTAGGATATAGACATGGAAATGCTTGTTAGTGATTTGAAAGCATTTTCAGAGATTTGAATGCATTTATATTTTACAGAAGGGAGCTATTGGAGTTTGGGTTTTCTTGTACTGCGTATTCAATTTATGCAGTTGAAATTTGTTTTAAATACAAATTGGTAAATCAGAGATGCCACAGGGTGTTATAAAAAATCCTGAACCATCACAGCCGGGGGTCCAGGGGCAACGTCCCGGTGGGGTCGAGGGGTGAATTCCCCCCTGAAGATAGAGAGCTCCTACAAAAAATTTTTAGGTCAGCAGAAGTCAGTCCTTAAATGGTGGTTCAATACTTGAGTTTAGATGTGGCTCGCTTTGGTTAAAAAACACAATATTTCAGTAAAAATCTGGAGACAAAATAAAACTTTGTGATTTGTCTCACACATTGCGCACAAAGAGATCTGTATCAGTGTCTATAACTGTTGTGTTCTTACGTTCTTGAACTGGCAACATTAGAATGCCCAGAAACTGCTAATTATAGCTTGTTGGAATCACTACGATTTCATGACAAGCTGTATCAATATTTTAGCGATTTTCACCAGGATTTTAATCAAAATTTAGGCTTGAAGTTGAAGGCAATTTTTTCCCAAAACATCTTTAAAAATTTAAAAAATCTGGATTCCCGGAAAAGTGGCATCTCTGGTAAATCCTCTGACCAATGTTACAATGATATATGGTTTTTTCTCAGTAAAGGTAAATCCAATTGATATGAAACTTGGGGATTGTTGCTGATACAGAAACCTATGCAATTACAAAATAAATTTTAATTTGAATAAATTAATCGAAACTATGGTAATGACTCTACCAACTTTCTTTCCTTGCTTGTATACCCATCCCTGCCAAGTTTCAATACATTTGGTCAAAAGCTCTAGAAAATCACCTATTCAGCTCAGAGGTACCTTCAATTTTCTATTTAAGTTAATTGCCATGATTCCCAAACGAAATCTGTAAACATTGACCACCATAATGAGGGTCATTATCAATGATCAATGTTACAAAGTTCCCTCAGACCATTCAAGGGGTTTTCTCAGAGATTAACTGCAGGTAAATTATTTTTTCATAAATAGTAAAAAAATCAAAAAAATGTTTGCATCTGTTTTGCATGCGTAAATTTCAATGCACACTGCACGCCTGCTTTACTAACGCGTTTGGTTAATCAAACGTGCTATATACGCAGGAAATTATGCAGACGCAGATGTGCCATCAAAGTAATCAAATATTTTTGAAAAAATTCCAATTTTTGTAATTTTTCTTGAAAACTAACACAGTGACCCAATTTTGTATATTTCAGTATTTTGAAGTGTGCAAAAATGCTTTAACATATGTAAAAATTACAAAAATCAATGAAGCATTTACTATTTTAAAAACACATAATGATTGACTTTTTGGAGCTTTCCCTATACTTTGTTTGGTAAATCGAGTGAATTTTTTGGGGAAATATGTACATTTTGAAATGTCTGTATCTCAAAAACGAGCATGGTGACCAATTTTTTAATTTTATATTCGCTATCAGCACAAATATATCTACCAAATGCTAAATTTTTTAAGAAAATCAATGGAGATTTTATATCTCTGAGAAAACCACTTAAATCATTCACCAAGTATCCCCCGTTCAAACAAATTCACAATTCTTTGAACAATGTAAACGAACATCAAGAGTGCAGGGCCAATTGTTTTCGAATAAGACCAGTACCCTGCAATCCGTGGTCATGTAATTGGATTTGTCTGCAAAATTATAGCAGACTCTCTTTCCCTTTCCCAGAGATACATTACCACTCATTGGTGTTCAAAAAATCTGAAATACTTCGAAAGAATGTGAGAAACCAATATTGCCTATACCTTTGTACACAAAAAAACCAATAAACAAATCCGAATTTAGGCTTAAACCAATTGAAAAATTCTAAATTCAGAATTTATTCTGAAATGTGGCATCTCTGCTTTCCTTACATCATTTCAAAAGTTCAAAAATTAGCCAAAAGAATAAGACATAAAACCACTTGATACAAAATACTATGGAATGTTTTATTCACAACTGTGCAGCAGGACAATGGTCACCATCACATGTTTTGATTTACAATAACACAAACTGTTCACAAGATAGTCTGATGATATCCAATGATCGATGCCCATCGCCATGCAATCTTTAACACATGCTATTTCTTATGTATTCGTGTGTAAAGACTGCACGCAATGGACAACAAACGATGCATATCAACAGACTGAATAAACATTAAGTCTGTCCTGATGTTAAAACATCATATTACATCATTGGTACACCAAATAAAAACCTTTTTTCCTACTATAAGTCACAGTCTGGTTTCATAGCATAGATAATCCAAGACATTTTTGCACACACAATAATAGAGAGGTCAGATAAACATTAAATAGAAAAAAAAAATTGCATTTCATTCACTACCTGTGCTCCAAAACCTCAAATTAATCATTCACATAGAACATAGCTTTATTTGTGATTTGTTCTTATAAGAACTGAATCCCTTATGTACTTTACCTCTTTGTTTTCCCATTTTTAACAATTAGACTACAAGAAGATTTAGAAAAAAATAATAAGGTTTGCCTTTAATTCAACTATATGTAAATCCTTAATCCAGATTTTTGTTTAAATAAGGCAATTTCAGGAAAAGTAGTATTCAATTTATTTTAACGCCATTTAGAAACATGTTGACAATCAAAACAAAAATCCAGTGTAAAGGTTGCATTTACAAACAATTATTGAAGTCATTAAATTTCCTACAAATCATGAACGCAATAAATGTGTGGAGTAAACAAGCGTATCACCTTGCGTAGTTGGAAGACTTATCGTTTCACGCAATTGCAGAGTTTATTGACCAATCAAGACACGCGCAGTGCATTTTCGCTATCGCTGCATAGTCGCACCAGGGCTCTGACACCGGCATTTCGCTGGCACTCGATATCGGCAGTCGTACAATGTAAACAATGCAGAGAAAACGCCGGAATACAAAATGGCGACTGACGCACTCATGACACGCACTTTTGACATTTCATTCATGATTGTTTATTTACTACGATGTATTAGAATTGTCCCAAGTCTATGCTATACATTATTTTTTGTAAAACGCATTTAGGACTCTCTGAGAGGCGCGGACGCAACACGTGCTAAATCAAAGATGGCGGCGCGCATGCACTGTGTCACTTTATAAATAGGTCTGTCATTTCCCAATCTTATATATTCCCTGGTCGCACACACTTGCAGGCTTGTTTTGTAGGAAATTTAATGATTTCAATAATAGCAAGTTTTTTAAGTTTCTGTAAAATAATAAATATGTGTGTTAATCGGCGGCGTGTTGTATACTTCAAGAGTTATAGAGCATATACACTCCCGGTCAAAAGTGTTTGCGCACCTTTAAATACGGGCAAAAACGTAATAATTATATCAAACGACCAAGACTGTGAAAAAATTCATGTTTTTTATAGGTGCTTAACGTATCCAATATAAGAAATTTATGTTTCCTCTGATATTCGATCTTCCATAACCATAAAAATGGCCGAGTTCCTGGACCATATACAAATACACCACACCCACTTTTTGATATGTTCCTATGTTGTTTATTATTCAATGCTCATTATCACCGTGTAGCCGTAAAGAACATTTTCAGGTAAAAAGTTTTCCAACAAATGTGCAGTCATGTATTTAAACTCCATTTATTATGTGCAGAAGAAAGTACACAATATGTTTAGCACGCCATATTTTCAAATGCGATAAATGCAATTGTTGTTGAGTTTTTAGATATATGTATGTTAAATATAAATTGGAAAAAGTTGGCGCAAATGATTAACGGTTCTCGAGATGGTTAAGGGTTTGTTGCGCAAACACTTTTGACCGGGAGTGTACTTTCTATTGCATTGACAGATGGCTTACACAAACCACCCTGATACTGTAATGCAACTGTGCAGGAGGTGATGTTGGAATTATCCGTCATATCAATTGTGGTGCGGATCATAATAGGGAGTTTTCGTTTTCGATAGCCGACTCCAACCACCATGATATAATGACACTGCAACCGCATGAGGTGATGCTACAATCAGGGGTGTGAGAGGCCAGTTGACAAAAACGAGGAAAAGCGTCGTAAAGTTGGGGTAAAAGGTCAAAAATGGGCTGAAAATGAATGAAAAAGCTTAAATTTTAGCACATGAACATTTTCAAAAACGAGGAAATCAGCTGAAAAGAGGAACTCTCACACCCCTGTACAATACATTCATTCTCTCAATTATACCGCACACATACATAGGGCCTTACAACTGTCGCGTTGTTGACCATATTATCAAAGAGTTTTCGTTTTCAAATGTCTGACACAAACTAGTATGGCAACAAATGACATTGCAATACAACTAATCAAGGCGATGTTGTTGCCCAAACTCTCTGTGATGTCCTGTGTTTTGTCAGAACCCTGCAAAAAATAATGAAAAAACAGAGGGAGACCAAGTAAATATTTATAGGGTTACCGACTCATCACATAAACATCAACAGAGGATAATCACAAAGGATGTCAACAAAGTATACCAATTAAGAAGTTAGAGGGCTATTTACTCATCACACAAACATTAACAGACAGGAAAGAGCTCAATATTCCACTAAATTAAAGTTCCAAATTTCACTGACCAATCTTTAACTGAATGGTTCTCGAGGCAAACCAAAGAGAGAGATCAAGGTCTATCAAATGATTGGTATTCGGTATCCAACAATCCTTTTATCACTTGTAATTTATCAACAGATGATACTATAGTTATCTACTAAAATTCTTATAGAAGATAAAACTATGCTAAAATTAATCATGGTGGTCTGTCATCACTGAAATTCAAAATGATATATTTCATTGAAAAACATTGCTGTGATATTTTTGAGTCTTTGTGAGCTCATTGCATGGTCTAGTGTTCTCATCTAGTTAAAATAAGATGAGAAAATGGTATGTTAAAGCTCCATATTCAATATCCGAGATCCAGACCTGAAATCCAGGTCACTGTAGACCGTTTTGATGGAAGCAACACAAGCTTCAGATGCCTATGTACTACATTTTTGTAGATCGGCTTATGCAGATTCACATTGATCGGCACCTGCCCTCCAGAGTAGATAACTGTATTTCAGACATGAATTTCAAATTGGTTGTCTAAATGCAGAGATGCCACTGATTTTATGAAAAAAAAACTGGAAAAAAGGCCATCAATTCTTTAAACATACTCCAATAACGACCAAAAATAAGTCAATTTGAGATCATAAAAAACCCTGAAAAGTGGCATCTCTGTAAATGACTGTGGAAATATGGATAAAACACATTGAAAAATATAAAATTATGGCACAGAAAATTCATTTTTTTGAAAAAATATTTAAAATAATCTGTGCTTGCAAAGGTGGTTGTAATGGTTTATTCAGAGTCTGATAATATCCATCGATCAATGCCTATCCCCATGCAATCTTTACACGTGCTATTTTACACATGCTATTTCTTAGTTTAGTTTAATCTTTCTTTATTCTGGATAAAAATCTTTCAATACAAAGTACTGGTCTCCCAAGAGGTCCAGAAAACATGTGTTCAATGTGAACAATAAATTATGATATGAAGAATAATGTAGAACATTCACTACAATTTGAACAATTTTACAATAAAATAAATGAAATTTAAATACATGTATTCAATGCACTTTTAAAGTCATTCCAACTCATGTTCAAAAAGTTTGTGCGAATATCAACCGGAAGACTATTCCATAGGGAAGCAGCCCTATACTTAAAAGCCCTTTTGCCAGCAGAGTTGTACCATGGAGTTACAATAAGGATGTTACCAAGCTGACTTCTTGTATTTTTGTCATGAGTTGAACGTGTAAAAGTGAAATAAGAAGACATAACTGGGAGCAATTTCTTGTAAACACTTGAATGCCATAATAATTACATGATTTTTCCATCTGACATCAAGTGTTTTCCAATTTAGGTCTTCCATCATTTTATTAATTGATGTCCTGATATCTGCATGGAGAAGAATGCGCGCAAGTTTATTTTGCAGAACATGAAGGCTGTTATGGTGCTTTGCATTGAAGTTAGACCATACAGGACTACAATAATCAAAATGAGGGAAGACCATAGTTTTTGCTAATAAGTGCACTAAGGAAGATATTTCTTAACTCTACATATAACACCAATACGTTTAGATACATTTGAAGAAAGATAATTGACATGGTCATCCCATGATAAACAAGGGTCAAAAATGATGCCTAAGTACTTAAATTTATCTACAGTTTTTATAATATCATCTCCATAGTAAATTGTTATATTCTTAAACCTACTTAAATTCTGCGTAGTTCAAAATGTCATAAACTTAGTCTTCTTGATATTCAAAGTCAAATGATTAGTTTTAAACCAATTTGCAACCAAATTTAAGTTTTCATTAAGTTTAGTTTGTAAAGTCACAGGATCTGATGAACTCACTAAAAGAGATGTATCATCAGCATACATAACACACTTACATTTCACAGAATCGGGAAGTGAATCAACATAAATAATGAACAAAAGCGGACCTAAAATGGAGCCTTGCGGAATTCCGATATTATGTATTCGTGTGTAAAAGACTACGCGCAATGGACGAAGAACGATGCATATCAACAGACTCTGAATAAACAAAAGTCTGTCCTGATGTTAAAACATCATATTACATCATTGGTACACCAAATAAAAACCTGTTTTCCTACTATAAGTCACTGTCTGGTTTCATAGCATAGACAATCGAGATATTTTTCGCACACACAATAATAGAGAGGTCAGATACACATTAAAAAGAAAAAAAAATCACATTTGATTCACTACCTGTATTCCAAAACCTCAACAAGAGGAACTGCGTAAAATATGTCCCCGCCGAATGTGGAGATCAGTAATGCATATTGAGCTCCTTATTCTTTGAAATCGGCAAAGTTGAAAATACGACCCCAAGGAAAAGGTCAGATGACGGGGTCACCGTACTTTTGATCGCTGGTCCAAGACGAACAATTTGACACCTTAAACTTTAAAATCGGACAAAGTTGAAAATTTGAACCGAACGGAAAGGTCGGACGATGGGGTCACACGGGCGGACGGACACACAGACGGAGCCCATTTTATAGTCCCCATCCTGAACTCATTCGGCGGGGACAATAACATAGCTATATTTGTGATTTGTTCTTATAAAAACTGAATCTCTTTTGTACTTTACCTCTTTGTTTTCCCATTTTCAACAATTAGAATATGAGAACATTAAAACAACAAGGCTTGCCATTTATTCAACTATATGTAAATCCTTAATCCAGATTTTTGTTTAAATAAGGCAATTTCATGAAATTAGTATTATATTCATTTTAACGCTATATAGAAACTTCAAACTAGCAAGTTTTTTAAAGTTTCTGTAAAATTAAATCTACAGTAGTTATTTATTTGAAATATCTATCAATGAAGCTGCTGAACAATATGGACAATACAAATTTATTGGACAATGAAAACAAAAATCCAGTGTAAGGGTTGCATTTACAAAGAGCGGGGCCCTGCACTCTGGATTTGTCTTTACATTGTCCAATAAAATTTTAATTTGCCTATACATAACATGTATGAATGATATATATTACTACTTTTGATTTTTGGACCAATCAAAATTCCCCGACTTTTCCCTGATTTTGTGGCATTTTTATCAAATTCCCTGACTTTTTCCTGACTTCAAAAAAGTGAAATAATTATCCCTGACGGGCTGGGAACCCTGTTAATACATGTTTGTTATGATTTGTTGTTTCTTTAAATTTCAAGGTAAAATCAACTGTCAAAAACCTTTAACTGGCAAGTTTAAAGTTACTGTATTTGCTCAAAACTTTCCATATTTACATCAATTTGGTTGAATTACATAACACTTAAATTTGAACAGCATAGCTTAATTCCTTCTACCACGGGCCACAACCTAAAAAATTCATTTATGGCAAAAATTTTGGTCCTGGAACATAGGTTGCAAACAAAATCTGACATAAAAAAATCACACATATTAACTACAAACAGGTAGTCTTTTCTAGTATATATAAGTACCCGCTAGTCTAATCGTACTGCTAAAATCATTAATAAGACACTACATACATATAAAGACACTTGTTTCTTAAAAATAGTACAATATAATTAAAACAGGACATCAAGAGCTGCTTTAATTAAAATATGATACACTATACAGTCTTTGAATCTGTTACATTTATGTACTGGACATGTTTTTGAACATCTGTAAACATAGTTGAAGAAAATATACTGCATACCTACTGGCTTATTTCTTTTATATATCCAACTCAATAAAAAACCCAATTTCTCTGAAATGGATTGAAGGGAACTTTTTATGGCATCAACAGACACTATTTACGGGAATAAAATACCAACAAGTAGCAACTACACAAGCGATGTGGCAATACTTCCGTCCTACGAATTCGACAACACAGACCACAAAGGTAACACTACTATTCAACTAAGGGGATGTTGAAAACAAGTTTCAATTAAAGGCATAGCAAGGTGCTTTCTATTCCATTGACAAGCACTATTATGAAAACAGGAACACCAAGTTGTAACTGTACAAGGTACTACAGTGCTGCATTATTTTCATCCTATCAATTCTGTATCAGTGGTCAGACTATGCTGTTGCTTTAATTGTAAACTGGTAAAGACTGCACAATGACATTGAGTGATGTTAGTGCTGAGATCACTAGACTCTGAATGCACCATAACTTTTTACTCCTTAAACACTTTAGTTTTTAATTGTTGAAACAAACCACTAAAATATTAAAATGACAACGCAATGCAACTACATGGTCATCTGTTAATATGATACACACATCCTATGACTCCTATGACACAAGGCCTCACAGCCATAACAGCTACAATAATGGGTGCATGGAACACTGTGGATCCTGTTCTTCGTTGATAAAATAACTTTTAAAAATTTAAAAATACACTTGCTACAATATCAAAAATATGCCATTACACTGGTTGTAAGTTGAAAACCACTTTTCAAAAATTCCATAATTTTTTCAATTTATCATGTGTATGTCTACTAAGTTTTCACTTGTTATATGATCCACTTCCCATGTTGTGAGTATGAAATTCCCCAAATGAATCACAAATGATGCAAACCCGTAAACTGTTGCAACCAGTATAAGCTCCTTGAAATGTTGCATAAGCTAGGCCTATAGCTCCAAAATATGTTGCAAACACTACAAATGTTGCAAGCCAAACAAACATAGCGAGCCCATCAGATGTGCCAAGTCTTTGAAAAACTGTAAACATTTAAATTTAACTTAAGAGATGTACATGGAATATGAATAAATATTTTGACTTAAGGGCTGGTTACCAATGTACAAGTGCAACAGTACTTAATCCTAAATTTATCAATTATGACGACATATTGTCAACTTCTTAGAAATCTACTTTCAGTTATGGTATTTTCTATGTGTGCATTTATAAACATCAAGGTATTCGTAACATCTGATATTTCCTGCTTTAAGTTTAAGTTATATGTATACAAGCCAAGTTCTCATAATTTCATGTTGCCCAAACTCTCTGTGATGTCCTGTGTTTTGTCGGAACCCTGCAAAAAATAATGAAAAAACAGAGGGAGACCAAGTTAATATTTACAGGGTTACCGACTCATCACATGAACATCAACAGAGAGGATAATCACAAAGGATGTCAACAAAGTATACCAATTTAGAAATGTAAGTATTTTTATTTATTAAGTTTCTCTGCGTACTGCATTGTCTAACTCGAGTGTAACACGCGCGATCGTCAGTGTTTCACGAGCACTGGAATTAACAAATTACACGCAGTCAATATGTGCGTAATGAGCTGACTTTCACGCAAACAAGGGTAGCAACAAGCGTCGTTCTAAAAAAAAATGTGAACGAAGAAAACTTAATTCTCAAAAATTCACAGGGCTATTCACTCATCACACAAACATCAACAGACAGGAAAGAGCTCAATATTCCACCGAATTAAAGTTTCAAATTTCACTGACCAATCTTTAACTCAATGGTTCTCGAAGCAAACCCAACAGTGATCAAGGTGTATCAAAATGATTGGTATTCGGTATCCAACAATCACATGAATTTCTCTACAGAAGTCATCTACTAAAATTCTTATAGAAGATAAAATTATGCTAAAATTAATATGGTGGTCTAGCTGTCATCACTGAAATTCAAAATGATATATTTCATTGAAAAACATTGCTGTGATAATTTTGAGTCTTTGTGAGCTCATTGCATGGTCTAGTGCAGGGAGGTGTTCTCATCTAGTTAAAATGAGATGAGAAAATTGTAAGCCAAAGCGCCATATTCACCCATTTTCAGTATACTTCTTTGTTTTTTGAGAGAAAAAAGGTGCCAATCTGTAACAGTCAAAGTGACAAATTTAGCGCATGCGCCCGCTAGTTGAGAGTCCCTGGTCTAGTCAAACAGTGCAGAACTCAAAACAATTATGTCCCGGCCCTACTATAACTGCAGCTAACAAGTTGTGAATTTACCGAATACATTTGATCTCAATTGCTCTCTAACATCTCTTTTTATCTATTCAAATACAACAAAATACATGGCTACATTTTACCTGGATATTGTGTCATTATTATGTGGGGACAATGCATCATCTTTCAAACTTCTCTATTCAAATGTAACAAAATATATAGCCACAATTTGCATGGTGAAGATTCTAACACATGTCAGAAAATTAGCTATAAAGTGAATAGTTTTGGGGAATGGAAACCAAAACCTATTTCTATTTAAAGAAAACCCTTCAATGGTAACATTTAATAAGTTTTATAATATTCGGCTAATTTCTTATGTTTTTCTTTATTTTTTGAAAATTCCCTAAAAAATCAGAGTTTTTGAATTTTCATGTCAAGAGGGAATGTGCTATG
>JXSR01S016632.1:0-13639 GCA_000969725.1 Ophiothrix spiculata | reverse complement strand
ACGACTGCCGGTATCGAGTGCCAGCGAAATGCCGGTGTCAGAGCCCTGGTCTAGTGCAATATTCCATTCAACCTATTGTATTCCATGAGCAAGCAGGGGTAACCAATAGTATCATCAAAAAAAAAAAAAAAAGAGTGAAAAAAAATCAAAATTCTATCTTACCCCTGAGTCCTTATTGTTTTCTTCCCTGGGTGACCTTGGTGTCAATTGCACACCTTTGACCTGTAACACCGGGTCGCTGACTTCTTTGCCCTCTTCTTCTTCATCTTCATCCTCCTCATCCACATCTTCGTAGCCTTCAGAGTCATCCTCATCCTCATCCTCATCGTCCTCATCACCTTCATCATCACTATAAGAGAAGACACAAATTATAATTAATATTGGTGAAAATATAAAAAAATGATATAAGGCGATGAAAAAAAAACGACTCTTAAATTTGCATTTTTTGAATATTTTTTTTTTGGTTTTGCCAAAATCATGTTCCATCATCATGGTAAAAAATGTTCAGTTTTTGTCCCACTTTTTTGGATTTGGGGGTTATTTTAGTATTTTAGGTATGGTGAAACAAATTTTTTCAGCAAAAAATTTGCCCAAACAACCAACCCTACTTGAAAGGTCCGCTCATCCGTAAAACAGGGTTTTGTTTCCGTCGCCTAAATAATTTGTGCTTTCTATGCAGACTTGTCCATCCAATAAAAAACTTTGAAAACCTGGAGATCACCCATCCCTTGCATTTTGGCATATTTTCTTGGCTCAAAAGCCTTTGATTTGCCCTGTATGGTCAACAGATTCAAATTGAATGTCCACTTGGGTGTCCTACAGAAATCATGCATTACATCTCCTTTGCTCTGTGATGGCAACATCATAGAGTGTGTACCTTTTCCCCATAGTTCAGGTTTTTAATCTTCTCTGCTTCTTCAGCCAACAGCCAAACTTTCTCATATTAACTTTTGAAAAATCCAACCCAATCACTAATAGGAGGTAGCAAGGGGATTAAATCATCTTTTGCTGTCTGCATATCATGTCTTAAACCATCTGCTCACACATTTCTGTTTTCCCGTATGTGATAAATATAGAGAGATGAATCAGGGCACACTTTACAAGATGTCTTTGGCTAATCGCCAGGAGCGGTTTTATGCGTGTGCATGTTTGTTCATCTAAGTGTTTTATGCGTGTGCATGTTTGTTCATGTAAGCAGGTGGCGCAGCGGTACTTCCCTCGCCTTGCACTAATGAGCCCAGGACCATGTCACAGGTTCGAACCCCGGTCCAGGTGCTGTATGTGCAATTGGTTGACAGTCCAAACTTGATTCCGCAGGTTTTCCTCCAGGCGCTCCGGTTTTCCTCCTGCACTAAAACTGGCAAATAAATCTGACCATCTGACAGAGGACCCTCATGGAAAGCAGTGCCAGACACTGATGAGGCTATCCTCTATAAATATGTCAGATTTATTTATTTATTTACTTATTTATAGTGTGTATGTTTTAATAGTATGTGTGCTTGTAGATGTACTTTGTAATCCCGCACCGCACTCACAAGATATTCATTGCAAACATATCCATCGCAAATTTGCGATGATATCTCTCTTTTCGATGAAGTTCGACATTTGTGATGGATTTAGACATTAGTGAAATAGGCCAGAGGGGCTTATCATACTGCTAGGTCATGTGTCCCAAACAGGAGCAAGTAATATACAAGTGTAATTTAATTGCACACTACCAACCTGAGTGATTTTAGAGCATCTATATGACTGTTGGCTAGTAGCACACCTTTAAGCAGATCACAACCTTCATCTCCAAAACAATTTCCTGCAAATAATAAAAACAAACAAAAGTGTAATTTTTATTTTCCTACGTCTTGCGACAAATTGCAAAAGATATTCTTGCCGGGCTACTTGAAGCTGTTCTTGCAAGACAATGTCTTCTCACAAATAAAAACATGATTATTTTACTTGAGTAAATTGCTACTTGACCTGTCTGCTCAAGTTGTAAAAAGTAGAGATGGCTTAAATTATATTGACTAAACTAATTCATTATTCAAGAGCTGTTTGATGTTTTGTACATAACTTTATTTGGGAAATACATGAACTTTTTAAAACATCAAAATATCATAACTGTTCACATGAAGGGGTACAACATGAGCCAATAAGAGTTTCTTTTTGCCGTAACGCGCGCGATCGTCGGCGCTTCACAAGCCCTGGAATTAGGCCAATCACACGCTGTGAATACGTGCAACTTTCACGCAAACCACCGTAGCAACAAGCGTCATTCTCTAAAAACCCCGCGAACGGAGAAATTTAATTATTGAAAATACTATAAGTTATCAGATTGTCACAATTGGAGGTAGCATATATGAAACTGTTGATGTTACAGTGCCAACCACATTTATCATGAAAAGTCAAACAACCCTCTTCTGATCTGTGAAAAAATTGTAAAATAAGGTTATGGCAAAAAGCGCTAGGTTGCATTTCTGAGTCCCAGACTCACCAAATTTCACCCCAGACTCACCAAATTTCATTCCGGACTCACCAAATTTCATTCCGGACTCACCAAATTTCATCCCGGACTCACCAATTTCTGGGTTTTGTTGTATTTTATCCATGCATTAATGTCTCCAGGGACTCCCAAGATTTTGGACCTGGTGCTACCCTTGTAAAATCATATGCTCACCATTTAATTCTAATACTTCGAGAAAAGCTTTGTTTTCCATTGCTTCTGCAAGTTGTATGCCTGCTTCTTTGCCAATTTCACCAAAACCAACATTTAATTCCTGCAAATAAATAATGTAAAACCTACCTAGATAAAATACTTAAACTCCAAAAATGGGCAGTTCGAACCATCTCCAATAGTCATTATCGAAGTCACTCTGAACCTCTTTTCCTCAAATATGAAATTTTGAATGTATTCGACTCATATAAACTAGAAACTGGTGTATTCATGTTCAAATACTCAATTGGATTATTGCCCAAGTCATTTGATGGTTTATTTATAAAGAGGTCAGATATTCATGACTACCATACAAGACGGAGTAACGATTTCAATCACACAAGAAACAAAAAGGTATTTGTTGATCAAGCTATCAGAACAGCTGGTCCACTTCTATGGAACTCGCTTGGCGAAGAATCAGTTAAACATTTTAGAAAACAGTTGAAAACTTTTTTAATTTCAGCGTATAATGGTATATGATGCTAATTCTTATCACATTTCTTGCATAAATTATTGTATCGGTCTTGTTGGTATCCTGAAATCCTACTCTTTGTAACTTTTTTTTTAATTATTTTTTTTTTCAAAGGGAATGGTAATGTTCTGGCCTTATTGGCCTTTTAACCATTTCCTCTGTAATTGTCTATCTTTATATCATGTTGTTATTTTCTTGTTATATTATTATTGATGATTATGGAAAATAAAACTTGAACTTGAACTTAATGGATAAGAATCTATAAATGTCTCTGAAATGGATATCTGAAATGTGTAATTTAGGATAAACCATGTTACAGAATCCATCGCTTACGAATTCTAACAAAAAACATTTGGAATATTCTCAATGTATTATTTTCATTTTGGAATGCATTTTAGCTGCTGCCTTTTAATAATAATATCATAAATTATCATTTCAATACCTCAATATGTGCATGTATTTATATAATATTGAATGGCTTTGAGGGAGATACAAGAAAATATTGTACGAGCTAAAAAAATATTGCACGAGTCGAAGACGAGTGCAGTATTTTTTTTAGCGAGTACAATATTTTCTTGCATCACCCGAAAATAAGCCATTCAATATTATTATTATTATTTATATCAGTCTTTTGAAGATAATAAATTGGCATAAAATCATTTTCCTACCTTATACTGGTCACTGCATCCAATTGCTCAGAGCAGCTAAAAATATTCTTGGAAAGGTGCCTGGATGTGTACAATATTTTTCAGAATATTGTACGCATCCTGGTACTTTCATTTTAAAAGGTACAATACACAGTTTTATAGTATTGTACAAAAGCCTGATATAAATAATAATACACAGTTTTATAGTATTGTAAAAAAAGCCTGATATAAATAATAATGGTCTTTATCAAACTCACCTTAAGTGCTGGAACACCATTGGTAAGACTTTCAGCTAATGCAGCAGCTCCTTCTGATCTAACCAAACAATCACCAAAATTGATAACTTCTAACTTCTTTAAATTCTTCAAGCCCTAGAAAACAAAACATAAAAATATGGATGATCTTAGCGAGTCAATAATTTGAGCACAAGAGGGAACAAGAGTCCACTAACATATATCCAGCTAGATTCTCATAAACTGTAGATTATTTCTCATAAATTGAATAAAGAAAGTCAAAAGACTCTTAACAAATTCAACCTAGGAAAATGAGTATAACTTGCAGTGACAATTAGCCTGTTCAAGTTTGTCGTAAGTTATCTCATTAAAGGACAAAGGATTTAGTTAACTAAATCGTAAATGACAAAAGAAGTATTGAATTAATTTTACCGCACAAAAGAGGCCTGTCAATCAAAGTATAGGATAGGCTATTGTCTTCGACTAAAGCAAAAACATCTAGAGGTTTTTAGTTTCTTTTTATCATGTAAACACAAAAGGATTGTTAAGGTTTGCAAATTCTCAAGTGGGGATTATCTATACTTATTGACTCCAGTGAATAGAATAAGTAATGGGTTAACAAAATATTTTACAATGGATTACAAAAAGCATTGTTATGCACGGACAGAACATTTGAACTGGCTAATTGTAACCATCTTAGAAGCTTGGCCGTGGGTTGATCAGTTGGACCCATCATAATCCTAACAGAACTCTATTCAACAAGCAAAAATCAAGAAATTCACACAAGTCTGAATACCGAATTCAGTAAGTACAGACTAAGGTATTCTCTTGAAAGTAAATAGAAGAAAACACACTTTTTTTCTGATTACTTAAATTAGGGTTGGGTAGATGTTGTTGATCAAACAATTTCTTTCTAATAGTCTTCAAAACATAGATTAAAGAAAGTACAGATAGGAAACAGGTCTATTTGCACCCTAAAATTTGGCTAAGTTACAGGATTGCGCCATGCGGGCGCCATGCCTGGATTGACGCCGGACGAGTGCACAGTGACGCTGCTCAGCGGTCTGTTGCGCGCTACTATAGCTTGACTACAACACAACATGCATCTTACATTTTTCCGCCAAATTTTGCGGAAGCAAGGAACAGCTCTTGACTGGCTCGATAGCCGCATTCTCAGCCAAATTACCATTCTGTTGCCGGAGTACGCTTCCAATCATCAAGTTCCTCCACTGGGCTTACTCACCTTAGCCATAGATATTGCACCCTTTGCTGTGAATGTGTTGTCATTTAAGTTAACCACCTGCAACAAAATCAAAATATCCAGATAAATTGTTAACATGGCATCGCTACTATAAGAGAATTTTGTTGTTGTTATTCTTTTTTATGTTTGACATACAAATGACACATGTCTAAGCAAGTTGTTTCTCTATCATGCAGCATAACCTTTCATCTTAGAAATATTTCCAGAATCAGCTGATACATTGACTTTGACACCAACAACAAGGGTATACGTCAGGGCAGTAAAACTCCTTTCTTGGGGATGAAGAAAGTGCTCAGATCAATTAGACACATGCACAGCACACTTAGTGCATGCTCAGTGCGTGGTGTGATGTGAGGAAGTGTTCACAGCAAAGTTTCTAAAAATATCACAAGTCTTCTCTCTCTTATCTTAATTGTTAACAACTTTGTTGACAAAAGCATTGTTGGTACCTCCAGCCTTTACACTATCCACGCCTGGGAAGAGTGGGTAATCTCATTATCTTATTCCCATGAAATTTTGGTGTTTGGAGGGAAATTTTTGAGAGAAAAAATAAAGAAATACAAAAGAAATACAGATGGAAAAATTTTGAAATAACTATCATATTATTTTTTGCATTTTTCCAAATAAGACACTATCTTTATGTTACGAAACGGGCTATATCCAAAAAAAGGTTAACCTTGCGACAGATGGAACACATTTTTTCAATAGCCCTTGCTTTCCAGTCAGGATTGAAGACATCTGAAGTGTATAACATGAACAACCAAGATGAGATCTCCACTCACAAACAAACAAAAAATAGTCAAACATGTTGCCCTGGCAACGCACTTCATTCTTTTTCTGTCCTTCACAAATTTTTAATTTGTCTATCCTACATTCCCTGCTGTGTAACTTTTAAATTTAAGTGCACTTCAAGATTACGAAACCAATATACTTCAAGAATAGGGGAAAAAATGAAAGCTTAAACCAATCAACATTGAAAGTCCATTCACCAGACCCACTCCGACTCAAAGTGTTCCAATCTAGCAATAGTAAATTCAAGAGACTTGAAAATGTCACTCAAATTCCATCCATCGCAAAAAGGGTATTTTTGGATTTGGCCCAAACCAGCTTACCCTAAGATTGTGACTATGTTCAAATGCCTCTGCTAATGCTGTGATGCCTTCGTGATTGATGCCATTCTGGGGCATGCTCACCTCCTCTAATGAACCTAATGTCTGTAATGAGCAAAATAAAATTAGCAAAATCAATAATATTCAAATCACATATATAAGGCATGAGAATGATTTTTCATGAAAATATCTGAATTTGGGAAATAAACCACTAAAAAGGTTAAATCATGCCCCAAATTACCTGAATTTGGACGATAAAAATATCTAAAATATCTGAAATCAGATAATTATCTGAAAATTCTCATGCCTGAATTATTATCCATATTTTAAAGTAATCTGAACAGCCGTAATGTTAACCCTTTCTACTGCATGTCATACAGCTCTCTGAATCCAGAGTTAGCGTAGAATAATGTGAAACCAACAATATTTATGGGTTTATAATTTCTTTTCAATTATGAAGTTAGGGTTTCTTGTGACACAGGGGAAGGTGGGGCAAAATGGACCCCATGCAAAATGAACTTTCCTCATTGTGGCAACCAAAAATGCATCCCACTCCAAAAAATATATATCATTAAAATAAGGCTAAAAATAAAAAATACTTGTGTTGCCCTCCGCGGCCTGGTCAAAATTTTGAAAATCTGGGATCTTTTTTTTTTTTTTTTAATCATGCTTTTTATGATTTTGCCTGTTTATGAAATGTTACACCTGTGTTTTCCATTTGATAAAACATGTGTAAAAGTTGTGGTACACCAGAACTTTTCTCTTGGGACAACTATTTTTTTATTTTTGGCCTAAGTATTGTGCTTATATCAAAATCATAGCTTTGTCAAAATTCAACAAACATTATCAGTGAGGTGATGTATTGTAAATTTTGCACCCCTTCAATCTAATTTGAAATACGTACAAACGTATGATATTTCTGGGCGGGGAAAAATGGAGCACACAGGATTTGGGCAAAATGAATCATGATTTGATTGACCTTGGGGAAAATGTGGTGTGCTTGTGCTTATTATTGTTGGATTTAATTCGTGAACGCGTACTCAGAGCATTGTGCGTACACGCGAACTAAACAACAAAAAATATACGCTCGCGTCAGGGACCACTGCGTACTTGCTATAAACACGCGTTCAAGAATTAAATCCAACAACTATACTTCTATCTGTGACATCACAAGAGCCACTTGAAGTTACGTGGATCGTTTTGCCCCACCTTCCCCTAATGTCATGTGGAATTAATCTGCTATTTAACCTAATAAAATTTCAGTTGAAATTTATGCAATGCTAATTCAATTATTGACTATTTACTTTAACAATTTCATGTTTCAGCAAATCAAAATGCTGCAAATATTTGTTTAACAATATCTTGATCGATATTAACCATGCAATAAGCACTTTGGTATAAATGTTTATACTTCACACATCAAATTTTTAAAAATATTAAAACAAAAACAATTTATGCCTTCTATGAACACTTTCCATTGCAATGTTGTAAGAGCTCAAGGATAGCATAAATACTGAAAAGAGAAGCATGTTTATTTATATCTTCTTTTTCAAATCAAAATTTCAAGAATAATGTAACTTGCAAGTTCTCAAATAAATATACAATTATCAATCATGCATAGAAGAATAGTTATATTTGTAGTATATGAACTAAATCATCATGTTAGAAGAATAGTTAAATATTTCATTAAAAGGAATGTAAATAGAAAACAATTTGGGAATTAAAAAGAATAATATATTTAGAGCTCAGGAAAACGACCAATTTCATTTTCAATAATTACCTATGGCTGACTGATCATACATGCAAAAGTAATATAGATAATTAAAGGGGCAATTTATGATCCACTTTTCATCCTCAAGGTCACCTCTATCAAAATTGAGATTTTTAGCAGGTAAGATTATCCTGGACTGGTTTATATTACAATCTCCAAACCATTCTTTCAAATGTGATACCCTTTTTTATAAAAAAGTGAGAAAATGTGTAATTTTCTTATTACTGTCCGGCCCTGGCAGTAATTACAATACAGTAAGTCTATGGGGATTTTCAAAATGCTGAAAAGCTTGTAACTTGAACATGACTTGTCGCAATCAAGTGACATTTTCAGACTACATTTATGCTGTACTCTTTTTTTTTTATTTAGCTAGAAAAGAGGTGAGATTTTCATCACACCAGAATCATGAATTGCACCTCTAAAAACAAATTCCTTCAATTCATTTAAACTGGAGGACCAAAATAGTCAACTAGTCATGGATCATGGGATGGGCACTGGGCAAAGCTTATTGTTGATTTCCAAGACTTTTTGTTTGTTTGGTTGTATAAACCTTAGGCCAAGAAAAAAAAATTGTTGTGTTGCCCTCAAGTGGAATTTCTGAAAAAATGAGTCGATCGGTCGAAAAATATTTTTTTTTAAATAATTGTTTTTTTAAAAGCACCTAAATTATGAAATTTGGGTGCATTTTCCACTATTTTCAAAATATTTTCTCAAAAAACACCCAATCTGAGCAAAATTGGGTGCTTTCCCGACCCTATTTTTTTTTTTTTTTTGAATTGGGTCGGTCGCTGAGGGCAACACAACTAATTTTTTTTGGCCTTATCCAACATTCACTCAAAGACAAGTACATTGTAACAAACAAACATATTTAAATAATATGTTCGGGGAATGGTTTGCTTCGGGCATATTCATGGTTTTGAGATCACCTCAGGGAAAATAATTTAAACCATGCCCCTCAAAGCTTAATGTTTAATTTTCATGTACTATTTTGCCAAAGAGTTAGAAATAAAAAGTTTTCACATACAGATCTATAACTTTAATTACAAAATAAATAACATAACCATATATCCTACTTTTGGTAATCTTTTATTTACTTTAATAATTGAATTGTTCTATACACAATTCAACAACATTTGTGACAATTTTCACCATTTCCTGGAGCTCAGTTTCATCTGAAAAATTTCAAATGCGATTTCTTAAAATAAGAGGTTCTCTATATAGATCGGTATGTGATACGACTGACAAGTTATTCATTTTCATAGCAGTCGAGTTATTAAAAAATTCATGTTTCTTGAGGTTAATTGATGCTTCAACACATTAAACATTATTCATAATTAATAAGTTACACATGAATAGATAATGTTGATTAATTTAGAGAATAGAAAACATAATATCCAATAGCTGTAACCTAACAACATCACATTAAAACCTATGTGGTAATTAAATCATAGCAACACATCATTGTGCCCGGGTATTGTGCACATAAAACAAAATAATTACCGGTAAGCAGAATTTTAATAACAACATTAATTTTGATGAAAATTTATAATTTAACAATGTTATTTTCTAAACTGGTTAGTTTTTTCCTTGTTGAAGTTGAAGTTGAAGTTTCTTGACATTTTAGATGCTATCATTTACATGCATATCTATCAGCAATATTTAATCACACATCATAGGTCATTGAACTTACTTTAAATGCTTGTGCTAATGCAGTTGCTCCCGGATTTTCCAGTCTGTTCCTTCCTGCTACAAATACTCTGAGAGCCATTGGCTTCCCTTCTACTGTGCTCTTCCTATGGCATTCTATGAGAGATTCCGCTAAGATCTGTAAAAGGGGAAATTGCAATATTAACCGTAATCCTGGCACATCAAAGTGTATAGAATACTCGGCCCTGGTTTGGTAAAACTATCCACTCATTTTTTTTTTTCAATTTTTAGTTCACAGACTTTCTTTGATAATTTGAGGGTGTTCTATACATTCCTGCTACCGAATAATCTCTACAAGCAAACTACAGTTTTCTTATCTGGAAATGGTCGACAACATTTTACAGCATAAAATCAACTAACATCCTAAGTTTGAATTTCAAATGCAATATTCTCAAATTTCTGTATTTCAAGTTAGATAGTTTTACCAAATTAGGGCCGTACTACACCACACAGAAAAAACAGGCAAGCTACTCATTACTAGCCCATACAGCAAAACACACAAGGTTTGTGTGTGAGTCATACTTGAACTTGAACATGCAAGGACCGTGCTTGTAATTCTACACCAGGATTAGAATTTTGAAAAGATATACTTCAGTCTCCTTGGATTTCCAAGCCATGGTGGAGTTTGTGTGAGTTTTTACATATTTTTTTCACTTGGTGAACCTACATGGCAATCTATAGACAAAACAAAAATTTACTGGACGGAGTAAACATAAATCTAAACTGCCTCCCCACGACAGAAGGAAGTATGGGACAGATTCATGTATTAGAGATATGAAGTAAAAACTATTTTTGTGTCTTTTTTAACGTTGGGAGTTCACGGTTATTAACAAGTCCGTGTACACGGTTTTTTATTCGGGCGTGTAACCGTGTACACGCAAATAATGTCACAAATTTGCGACTGTAAAAGCAATCCAAATTCTATGTATGTACGTATGTAGTCCAAGTTGCTGAATTTTGCATCCTTCATAAAATGCAACATTTCATTACTAAATTAGATGCAAGGTGTATTTTTATTTACACAACTGACATTTAAACACAAAGACAAGTGAAAACATAGTTACTTATAAATGTTACAAGCTTTTAAACGTTCAATCAACTTCATGTTTTTCATGCACATGGCAGCAGCCAAGGATGTCGCCATTGTAGTTGAAGTATCACGTTATGAAAATCCTGATTTTTTATTTAGCGGCACCACTACAGCGTTCAGGGAATTCCCAGGCACGTCCCTGGATAGCCAAATAATAATCGTACATCGGTGATCGGCGACTTTGGTTAGCTAAAAAATGCTAGCTTTCTCGATGTCTTGATGATGCGATGCATGATTAATCATGAAAATACAACAGAGGACACAATAGAGAGATGGTTTTTTGTTAAAATTCTAGTAAAAACTGGACAGAAAGGCAAGCTTAAAACACTCACGGTTAAACATTTGATAGAGTTTGTAAACGTTTACACGCGTTCCGTCCGTGTAAACGTTTACACGTGTACACGGTCCCAACGTTTTTGAATACTTTCTTTAAAATTGTCAAACCTTTTGCTGTTTATATTCTGTAGTTTAATATATTCTATTAAATTAGTAACACTATTTGATCAATTAAGTTTTAATCCTCTTAAATCAATCAATAATTACTCATTTTGCATGTCCCATACTTCCTTTTGTCATGGGTTCTCACAAAATTCCCTATTCAAAGCGTGTACAAAATGAAGGAAGCACATGTTCAATTTGTAATTTTTTCAACTTCTGACCATCTAACCATGGTAAATTTACAATCAACATCAAGATATTTGTTTAATGATGTTATTTATGCCAAAAAACACATTTTGAAAATTTTGTCCCATATTTCCTTCTGTCATGGGCGGGCAGTATAGTGCAGAGCCCATTGTTCATAAATGCAGACCCCATCCAGTATTTTTGTTTACATTCTGTAAGAATTGTTTGTTAGGCCTGTTACTAGAATTGTGCAAATTCATTTTTAAAAAGGAGTCTTTGCAAGAGGAACCTCGCCAAATTCAGATACATAAATCTTGTGTAATCTCGAAAGATCAGTATATTATTAGTTACCCCCTGCTTGTTCATGAAATACGGGCAAATATCTAGGGTCTGGTACCATATTCCGTAAGGCCGATAGGCCGAATAGAATATGGCACCAGATCCTACTTTGTAGATATTTCCCGTATTTCGTAAGAACAAGCAGGGGGGGGGGGGCAACGATTTTATTTTTTAAGTGTAAATGAATTATGTAATCTCGTTGGTAAACTTACCATCATAAACAAAATTTTCATCATAAAAACTTTATAAACAAGGCATGAAAAACCCCAAGTCACAGCCATGCCGCGCGCTTGGTTGGGTGTGCGCGTATTGATCTAGGCGTGTACGCTTGCATCATGACCAATGCGTAAACGCTGCATTCAATATGCGCTACACTCTAACGCAGAAACTTAAAACGACGCACAAACACATTTTTAGTTCAATTGTTACGACCGATATAGTGTTTGTGTATGAGTCCCGGAATACGGGATATATACAGGGTTTGGCATATTTTTATTTCTGAAAATCATGAATACGGGTTTTGATTAAAATATGTTTGACCAATGAGATTACAGAATTCGTGTACACTAAAGGATAAAGCTGGAAGCAGACATCCAGGAGTATATGAGTTCAGAAAAATATCTGCTCAGCAACAGTGTGTATCATACGGTAAGCAGTGAGCCAGTTAACACAATTTGTGCCGTTTGATTTTACAGTGACTTGGCAGTCCATATACTCTATACATCTTGGTGTATGCAGTAAATAGCCGATTAACATACAAACCAATATGACCATACAAGGAAATAAATTAGTCTGTATTTCACAAATCATAACAATGTACCCAATCTTTCTGAATATTCAAATAAACTTCCATGTGGTAGCAATAAAATTAGCCGAAAATAACACCAAAATCATGAAAGATTCAAGCACAAAATATATTTATACACTGTGATTTGGCCTTAATGAATCCTAATTAATAATTGTTAGTCTCTTACACAACACAAAAACACCAGTTCACTATGTTGTAGAATACAAGGGCTATGCTATGAATCTCGTAACAGAGTCTGATTGCTTAATACATACTTCCAAGGTTTACAGAGTATCTAGTTGCCCTTCACTGGTTGGAGTAGGAATGAAACTCTTTCATGGACTCATAATCCCCCGACATACTCACCTTTCCACCAATTCCTAAGCCATTGTTATTAAACCTGAGTTCTTGTATAGAATAGCACGCCTTGCTTTCCAGCAGTTCTTTGCAAGCTTTAACACCATCTGGTCCAAACGCATTATCACTCAGATTAATCTCTACCAGTTGTGCACCAGATGCCATGATGGCAGCCCCTAATGATTTCTGTAGAAAAGGGCGTAAAAGCAAGATTGATAACAATGCTTCCTTTATAGATTCAAATAATTGCTTACAAACTATAAATAACATGCGTAATAGCACAATCCAATAAAATAAGAATATTTCTTGTTTTCTTGCAAACAACTGCATGGTCATTATCAGGTAACAATGACTTCTGATAATGACCTGCATATATGTAGTGCTCGCAATAATAGTACGTATGCTTTAAACGCAACAATACGCGCATGCAATTATATCAAGGAGGTCGCGTTTGATTAAACGCAATGTTGATTAAATGCAATGCAGAATCAGTGCCTGAACTGATCGATATTTTTAGTAGATGACAAAGTAACTAAAA